>JAYKPI010000093.1:0-102500 GCA_037305975.1 Chrysolophus pictus | reverse complement strand
AGTTGGGAATGGGGGGGCACAGCAGAGATTTGGGGCTGGGGCGGCACAGCGGGAGCTTCGGGCTGGGGATTGCATAGCTAGGACCTGGGACGGGGGGGGCAAAGTGGGGACTTGGGGCTGGGGGCGACTCAACAAGGGTCGGGGCCGGGGGGGGCACAGCGGGGCCGCGGGCTCAGGGCGGTGTGGTTGGGTGGGGATGCCAGGACCTGGGGGGTCGGTGAGGGGCTGCACGTAGGGTGGGGGGGCCGGGGGTCGCGGGGGTCCCGGTGCGAACTGCGCCCCCAGAGACGGCGCACGAGGCGGCACGGAAGGAGCGGGAGCACGACGAGCCTCAGGACAACGATGAGGTCAAGGTGAGGGGGGGCGCGGGGGGGAGGGGGAGTGAAGGGTGCGGGGGGGGTTCCGGAGCTCAGGAGGGGTCCTCGGGAGGACGGGGGGCGCGGGGGGGCTCCAAAGACCGAGTGGGGGCCGGGGGTGGGCGGGGGTCTCCAACGGGCGGCGGGGCGCTGGGGACACGGGGGGGACACGGGGGGTCCCGGCGCTGACCCCCCCCGCAGAAGGCGCTGGAGCTGCAGCTGGAGACGCACCGCGAGGCGCAGCACAAGCAGCTGGCGCGGCTGCGCGACGACATCAACGAGAAGCAGCGCACGATCGATGAGCTGCGCGAGTGAGTGCCGGCACGACCCGACCCAACCAACCCCAACCCCAATCCAACCACAATCCGACCCCAATCCAACCCCAATCCAACCACAATCCGACCCCAATCCAACCCCAATCCGACCCCAACCCCAACCCCAACCCCAATCCAACCCCAATCCAACCCCAACCCCAACCCCAACCCCAATCCAACCCCAATCCAACCCCAATCCCAACCCCAACCCCAATCCAACCCCAATCCAACCCCAACCCCAACCCCAATCCAACCCCAATCCAACCACAACTCCAATCCCAGCCCCAATCCAACCCCAACCCCAATCCAACCCCAATCCAACCCCAACCCCAACCCCAATCCAACCCCAATCCAACCACAACTCCAATCCCAGCCCCAATCCAACCCCAACCCCAATCCAACCCCAATCCAACCCCAACCCCAACCCCAACCCCAATCCAACCCCAATCCAACCCCAATCCCAACCCCAACCCCAATCCAACCCCAATCCAACCCCAACCCCAACCCCAATCCAACCCCAATCCAACCACAACTCCAATCCCAACCCCAATCCAACCCCAATCCAACCCCAACCCCAACCCCAATCCAACCCCAACCCCAACCCCAATCCAACCCCAATCCAACCCCAACCCCAACCCCAATCCAACCACAACTCCAATCCCAGCCCCAATCCAACCCCAACCCCAATCCAACCTCAACCCTAATCCAACCCCAACCCCAATCCAACCCCAACCCCAATCCAACCCCAACCCCAATCCCAGCCCCAATCCCAACACAAACCACAACCCTAACCCCAACCCAACCCTAACCCCAATCCAATCCCAACCCCAAACCTAACCCCAACCCAACTCCAACCCTAATCCAACCCCAATCTCAGCCCCAATCCAACCCCAACCTCAACCCAACCCCAACCCCAATCCAACCCCAATCCAACCACAACTCCAATCCCAGTCCCAATCCAACCCCAACCCCAATCCCAACCCCAATCCAATCCCAACCCCAACTCCAACCCCAACCCTAATCCAACCCCAACCCCAATCCAACCCCAACCCCAATCCCAGCCCCAATCCCAACACAAACCACAACCCTAACCCCAACCCAACCCTAACCCCAATCCAATCCCAACCCCAAACCTAACCCCAACCCAACTCCAACCCTAATCCAACCCCAATCTCAGCCCCAATCCAACCCCAACCTCAACCCAAACCCAACCCCAAACCCAACCCCAATCCAAACTCAATCCAAATCCCAGCACAAACCCCAATGCCAATCCCAACCCAACCCGAACCCCAACCCAACCCAACCCAACCCCAATCCAAATCCAATTCATTCTGAATCCCAACACAAACCCCAACCCCAACCCCAATCCAATCCCAACCCCATCCCCAACCCTAACTCCAACCCAACCCCAATCCCAATCCAACCACAACTCCAATCCCAGCCCCAATCCAACCTCAATCCAACCCCAACCCCAACCCTAATCCAACCCAATCCCAGCCCAACCCCAACCTCAATCCAACCCCGATCCCAATCCAATTCCAATCCAATCCCACTCCCAATCCCAACCTAATCTCAACCCAACCCCATCCCCAATCCCACTTGAAACCCACAACCCAATGCCAGCCCAAATCCCAATCCAATCCCAACCCCATTCCTAATCCTACTCCCAATCCCAACCCCAACTCAATCCCAACCCCCACCCAACCCCTCTCCCACTTCCAATCCCAACCCAACCCCACACCCCACCCACCCCCTCCCCATCCTCCACCCCCCCATGCTGGGGGTCTCCCCCTGTGGGCGCTGCCCCCCTGACGCCCCCCCCCAGCCTGACGCAGAAGCTGCAGTTGGAGCTGGAGAAGCTGCGCGCGGAGCACGAGGCGCTGCGGGCCGAGGAGCGCGCCAAGGCTGCGCGGCTGCAGGAGCTGACGTGAGCCCCCCGGGACCCCAGCCCCCCCCGGAACCCCCAGATCCCCTCCTGCCTCACCCCCCACCCCCCGCCCCTGGACCCCTCAGATCTCTGGTGTCTCCCCCGCCCTTGGGAGTGCTGGGGGACCCCCGACATCCTGTGAGCCCTGGGACCCCAATCCCCCCCCCAGGAACCCCTCCACCCCCCAGGGACACCCCCCGTGACCCCTGGGACTCGTCATCACCCCCAGGACCCCCCCATCCCCTCCTCTGGGACCCCCCACATTTCTGGGACCCCCCCATCAGTGCTGAGACCCCTTCCCCCTGACCCCTCCATCACCCACCATCACCCCCCGTACTCCTATCACTGCGACCCCCCCCCCCATGATCCTTGGACCCCCCATCAGTGCTGGACCCTCCACATCCCCCCCGGGATCCCCCCATCAGTACTGGAACCCCCCCTCACTCCTGGGACCCCCCAAAATCTCTGGGAGCCCCCCTCCCTCCCCAGCATCCCTGGGGACCCCTATCACACCCGGGACCCCCATCACTCCTGGCCCCCCCCCCCCATCTCCCTCCAGGGCTTCCCCATCAGTGCTGAGACCACCCGTGATCCTGGGACCCCCCCCAAATGACTCCCGGAACTCCTGCCATTACTGAGATCCCCCCCATCAGTGCTGGGACCACCCCCCCCCATCACCCCAGGATCTCTGGCACCAGTTGGACCCCACATCACTCACAGACCCCCCCCCATCATCCCTAACTTCACCTTTTCACTCCCAGCAGCAACCCTGAGCCCCCCCACCATCACTGAGACACCCCCCCCAAAAAAAACACCCAGGCCCCCCCATGCCTCCCCACAGTTCTGCCCCACTCCCATCACCCCTGGGACTGCGCCTCCCCCCCCCCCAAATCACACTCCACAATGCCAAGAGCCCCCAGCATCCTCGTACCCCCCCACACCCCAGCATCCATACGTACCCCCCCCCCCAGATTTCTCTACGAGCGCCACGAGCAATCCAAGCAGGACCTCAAGGGCCTGGAGGAGACTGTGGTAGGTTGGGGGGGCCATGAAGGGCGTCCAGGATCACTGTGCAGGGTCTGGGGGGGTCCAGGACCCCTCACTTGTGCCCCCCCCATCCCCTCCCCCCAGGCGCGTGAACTCCAGACCCTCCACAACCTACGCAAGCTGTTTGTTCAAGACGTCACGACTCGAGTCAAAAAAGTGAGGGGGGGGCACGAGGGGGGGAGGCAAAAAATAAGGGGGGGGGGGGAGGGTGAGAATTGAGGGGAATAGGGGAGTGGGGGGGGGCATTTGGGTGAGGGGGCTGGGAGGGCATTGGGGGGGGCATGGCATGGAGGGGGGATCATGGCTATGGGGGGGGTCATGACGTGGGGGGGTCATAGCTATAGAGGAGGGGGTCATGGCTGGGGGGGTCGTGAAGGGGGGGCTCTCATGGCACGGGGGAGGTTATGGCCATGGAGGGGTCATGGCGGGGGGGGGGGGGGTCATGGTATAGGAGTGCTATAGCCATGGGGGGGGTCATGGTATGGGGGGGGTCATGGAAGGGGGGTCTTATGGCACGGGGGAGGTTATGGCCATGGAGGGGTCATGGCGGGGGGGGGTCATTATATAGGAGGACTATAGCCATGGGGGGGGCATGGCTGGGGGGGTCATCTTACAGGGAGGCCATAGCCATGGGGAGGGTCGTGGCACGGGGGGGTCGTAGTGATGGGGGCAGTAATGGTCACTGGGGGGGGTCGTGGGGGGGGGTCATGGTGGGAGGGGCCGTTATACAGGAGGGCTATAGCCATGGGGGGAGGGTCACGGCCATGATGGCACAGTGGGGGGGTTATGGTCCCGGGGGGGGATTATAGCCGTGCCCCCCCCGCCATTCCGCAGAGCGCAGAGTTGGAACCTGAGGACAGTGGGGGCTGCACTCCCAGAAGCAGAAGATTTCCTTTCTTGAGAACAACCTGGAGCAGCTTACAAGGTTCACAAACAGGTGGGCGGGGGGGGCTCGGGGGGGGCACACGGTCCAGGCCCCCCCTCCTTTCACCGCCGCTCACCCCCCTCCGCTTCCCCAGTGCCCCCGTGGGTCTCCCCCCACCCCATCGCCCTGCACCATTTTTTGGGGGGGTCCCTACAGGGCAGCCCCGCAGCCCCCCATGACCCACTGTGGGTTCCACGTGTTGATGCCCACTCTGTTGCCCCCCCCCCCCCCTCTCGCTGCCTCCCCCCCCAGCTGGATCTCTGGGTTTCCAAGGTACCACAGCCCCCCCCACCCACCCGCACCCCCCCAGTTTGGCAGTGGGGGGGGCACCGCCCCAACCTCCATCACTTTCCCACTCTCCCCCCACGTCACCCCACCCCCCCAATCCCCGGCTGTGCCCCCTCAGTGCCCCCCCCGTCACCACCATTTGGCACCCCCCCACACGCACCCTCTCCCACCCAGCTCAGCTTCACAGTCACAACTCCCCCCCCCACACTGCATGCGGCCTCGGGCACTGCGGGGGTGTGACACCCCCACCCCAAAATGGTCTGGCCAGGGGTTGGACCCCCCCATAGCACAGCTGGGGGCTGTGACCCCCCCGTGGGCCCCATGACCCCTCCCCGTCACCATGGGTGCCCACCCCTATGGGATCTGTCCCTACGGGGCTCACCTCTATGGGGCCCCATTCCTGAGGGTTTCCTGCTGCCCACGAGTGCCCCATTCCCATGGCTGCCCGCTCCTACGGGTGCCCCATTCCTTTGGGTGCCCCATCCCTACATGACCCCATTCCTTTGGGTGCCCCATCCCTACATGACCCCATTCCTTGGGGTGCCCCATCCCTATGTGTCCCCATTCCCATGGCGTCCCATCCCCATAAGTACCCCCTTCCTTCGGGTGGCCCTATATGACCCCATTCCTTTGGGTGCCCCATCCCTACGTGTCCCCATCCACTTGGGTTCCCCATTCCCACGGGTTCCCATTCCTTTGGTTGCCCCATTCCCACGGTTCCCCGTTCCCATGGGTTCCCATTCCTTAAGATGCCCCATTCCTTTGGGTGCCCCATCCCATGGGTCCCATTCCCATGGGTGCCTGCTCCTATGGGTGCCCCATTCCTTTGGATGCCCCATCCCTATATGACCCCATTCCCATGGTGCCCCATTCCTTGGGTGCCCCATTCCTTTGGTTGCCCGATTCCCATGGGTTCCCCATTCCCACGGGTTCCCATTCCTTAAGATGCCCCATTCTTTTGGGTGCCCCATTCCTTGTGGTGTCCCATTCCTTTGGGAGCCCTATCTCTATATGACCCCATTCCCATGGATGCCCCATTCCTTTGGGTGCCCCATCCCTATATGACCCCATTCCTCTGGGTGCCCCATTCCTTAAGATGCCCCATCCCCATGAGTCCCCATCCCTTTGGTTGCCCCATTCCTATGGTTGCCCCATTCCCTCGGGTTCCCATTCCTTAAGATGCCACATCCCTTTGGGTGCCCCATTCCTTGTGGTGCCCCATTCCTTTGGGTGCCCCATTCCTTTGGGTGCCCCATCCCTTTGGGTGCCCCATTCCATTGGGTGCCCCATTCCCTCGGGTTCCCATTCCTTACGATGCCCCCATTCCTTACGATGCCCCATTCCATTGGGTGTCCCATTCCCACGGGTTCCCATTCCTTACGATGCCCCATTCCCCCCGGCACCCACCCCCACAGCTCCCCGTTCCTCTGGCTGCCCCCCCCCTCCCCCCCCTCCTCACTGTGCCCCCCACTGACGGTGCCCCCCCCCCCCCGGCGGCGGGGCGCAGCTGGTGCGTGACAATGCAGATCTGCGCTGTGAGCTTCCGAAGCTGGAGAAGCGCCTTCGGGCTACGGCTGCGCGAGTGCAGTCCTTGGAGGGAGCGCTGAGGGAAGCCAAGGAGGGAGCGCTGCAGGACAAGCGGCGCTACCAGCGCGAGGTGGAGCGCATCAAGGAGGCCGTGCGGGCCAAGGGCGGAGCGCGGCGCGGGCACAGCGCGCACATCGGTGCGGGGACGGGGGGAGGATGGGGAGGGGCGGGGGGCATCGGGGGGGGAGGGGAGGGGGGCAGGGGTGTGGGATGGCGGGCTTTGGATTGGGATGGGAGGGGCGTGGGGCGGGGGGTGTGGGGTGTAGGGTGGGAGGGGTGTGGGGGGCATTGGGTGTGGGGTGGGGGGCTTTGGATTGGGGATGGGAAGGGCGTGGGGCGGGGGGTGTGGGGGGCATTGGGTGTGGGGTGTGGGAGGGGTGTGGGGCAGGGGGTGTGGGGGGCACTGGATGTGGGGTGTGGGAGGAAGGGGAGTGGGAGGCATTGGGTGTGGGGTGTGTGGGGGGGTGGGGTGTGGGGCAGGGGGTGTGGGGGGGCATTGGATGTGGGGTAGGAAATGAGGGGTTTGGGGGGGGATGTGGAAGGGGGTTGGGTGTGGGAATATTGGGTGTGGGGTGCGGAGGGGTGGGGGGATGTGGGGAGCATTGGGTGGGGGCTGTGGGGATGTGGGGTGGGGTTGGGTGTGGGGTGAGTGGTGGGGAGATGTGGGGCAATGGGTGTGGGGTGAAGGGTGTGGGGGGCATTGGGTGTTGGGTGTGGGGAGGGGAGCACTGGATGTGGGGTAGGGGATGAGGGGTGTGGGGTGGGGTTGGGTGTTGGGTGTGGGGTGGGGGGTGTGGAGTGGGGTTGGGTGTGGGATGTGGGGCATTGGGTGTGGGGTGAGGGGCACTGGATGTGGGGATGTGGGGTGTGGGATGGTAGGCATTGGGTGTGGGGTTGGGTATCGGGGTGAGGAGTGTGGGGTGGAGGGTGTGAGGGGCATTGGGTGGGGGGGTGGGGGGTGGGGTTGGGTGGGGGAATTTGGGGCATCGGGTGCGGGGTGTGGAGGGGTGTGTGGGGGGCACTGGATGTGGGGTGAGGAGTGTGGGGTGGGGGGCATTGGGTGAGGGGGTGTGGAGGGGTGTGGGAGATGTGGGCATCGGGTGTGGGGTGTGGAGGGTGTGGGATGTGAGGTGTGGGATGTGAGGGGCATTGGATGTGGGGTGTGGGGTGAGGGGTGCGGGGGTAGGGGATGTGGAGGGGTTGGGTGTTGGGTGTGGGGTGAGGTGTGGGGCACTGGTGCAGGATGAGGGGCGCTGGATGTGGGGTGTGGGGATGTGGGGTGTGGGGGGCATTGGGTTGTGGGGTGGGAGATTTGGGGGGTGAGGGTATGGGGACGTGGGGTTTGGGGTGCGGATTATGGGATGGGGGGTGTGGAACGTGGGATGTGGGGTGCGGGGACAGACGACCCCATAGTTGGGGGGGGCACGAAAACAGGGGGACAAACAGGTGGGGGGGGCACGGGATGAGGGGGGCAAAGGGACATGGGGTCACGGGGTCATGGGATGGAGGGATGTGGGGCGTGGGGTCATGGGGACGTGGGTCATGGGATGAGGTGGGCAAGGGGATGTGGGGCGTGGGTCACGGGGTGATGGGGACTGAGGGATGTGGGGACGTGGGGGTCATAGGGACATGGGGATGTGGGGCGATGGGGTTGTGGGGGATGTGGGGTCACAGGGTCATGGGGTGATGGGGATGTGGGGTGATGGGGTCACGGGGTCGTGAGGTGGTGGGGACACAGGGACACGGACACACAGCAGCCCTGGTTTGCATTGGGGGGGGGGGACACAGGGCAGCAGTGCCGTGGGAGGGGGAAGTGGGGTCACCCACGGGCACCTTTTGTGTCCCCCTCACCCACCCCCCCGCAGCCAAACCCGTGCGTGCGGGGCAGCAGCCCGCAACGTCCCCCAGCGGCCCCCCTGGCCCCGAAGGGCTCAGCTACAGCAACGGCCTCTTCAGGGGGTACCACTCTGCTCCTGGGTGGGTGGGGGGCGCGGGGGGGTGGAGGGGGGGCTCATGGGACGTGGGGAAAGACGGGGGAACGGGGGACAAGGGATGGGACGGGGCTCAGGGACGGGGATGGGGGGGTTGTGGGGAGCGCAGGGGAGAAGGGGGGGCGGGGAAAGGACACGGGGGGGTCATGGGGAGAAGGTGGGGGGCACATGGGGATGTGGGGTGGGGACAGGGTGGAGGACGGGGAGGGGGTACGTGGGATGGGGGGGGCTTGGGGATAGGGCATGGGGGGGTTATGGGGGGTGGGAGGCACAGGGGACAAGGGGGCTCAGGGGAAGGACATGGGGGGGTCGTGGGGGCTCATGGGGAAACGGCCTGGGGGGGGGAAGGGAGATGGGGGGCCATGGGGGCAGGGTGGGGGGCACAGGGAACACGGGGGGGCTGGGGACAAGGGGTGGGGGGGGTCGTGGGGGGGGGGATGAGGACCGGACATGTGGGGGGTGGGGGGTGCAGGGATGGGGGGTAATCTCAAAGCCCCCCCCCAGCTTTGCCATCAGCTCCAGCGTGCTCCCCAGCAGCCCCCCCGCCGCCTATCAGCTGAACGTGGATAATGGTGAGGGGGGGGCCGCCGTAGGGGGACTTTTTTTGGGGGGGAGGGGGGCGTTTGTTTGCCGTGCCCCCCTTCTGGAGCTGCTGCTCTTTCCTGCAGGGAACGTGACAGACATCAACGACAACAGGTGGGGACCTGGGGGGTTCGGGGGGCAGCTCATGGGGGGGGGGGGAGGATCTGGGGGGGGGCACTGAGTGCTGACCCCCCCCACCCCCCAGGAGTGACCTCTCCTGCGCCTGTGAGGCTGAGGAGCCCTCCCCACTGCTTCCCCTGCGCCAGGAGACAGCGGCCAGCTAATGCCCCCCCCGCAGGTACCCGGACCCCTCCAAACCCCCCAGCCCCACCATCCCTAGTGAACCCCCCCTGCTTCTTTCCATCCCTTCACCCCCCCCCCCCCCCCACACCCTCTTCATCCCTTCAGACCCCAAAATCCCTGTGCCCCCCTCCCCAACCCACTGAGGTCCCCACACCCCCAGGGACGCCCCCCCACCCCCCCCATCCTCCCCACAACCCCAATGGGGCCTCCACCCATTCCCTTGGAGACCCCCCCCCCCACCTCCACCCCCCTCCCACCCCATACCTCTGGGAACCCCCCACCCTTCAGGGCCCCCCCATCTCTCCCAGACCCCTCAATATTCCTAATATTAGCCTCCCCATGTCTCTGGGACCCCCCCACCCCCCTCCCAGACCCCCCCATATCTCTGGGGAGCCCCCCCACATCTTTTGAGCCTTCCTCATATCCCCTGACCCCCCCATGCCTCTGGGGACCCCCCCCCATCCCTTGAGCCTCCTCGTGTCTCCAGGGTCCTCCAGACTCCCCAAATCCCTTTAACCCCCCCTAACCCTTGAGCCCCCCCCATCCTGCCCCCTCCACCCTTGAGTTCCCTCCGTGCCCCCTGTGCCCCCCCCCATCCATCTCAGGGTGGTGGTGGAGGGGGGAGGGGAGGGGGAGAGGGAAGAAAAGAGGGGGGGACCCACACCTTGACCCCCACCCCGTCCATCCCCCCCCGCAGGTCCCACCGGACCCCATCACCGCTCCGCATGTCCCGGTGCCACCTCTGTGTCTGTGTGCTCGCCCCCTCCCTGGGGGCCCCCCCACTTCAAGACCCCCCCCTCCCCCCTCCGGGACCCTTTGGGGGGGGGGGCATCACTAGGGCCGGGGAGGGGAGGGAGCGGGATGGGGGGGGCAGCCCGGGGGCCGCTTTGAGATGCCTTAAACCGATACCTGGAGGAATGTCCGGCCCCCCCCCAGCCCCCCCCCATTTAGGGGGCAGTGAGGCTGTGATCCCCCCGGCCCTGCTGCGCCCCCCCCATCCTAAGCCTCCCCCCCCTCTCAAACACACCCGGCCCCACACGCGCTGCATGTCCCCGCTGCGGGGGGGGGCCACGCTGGAGCCACTCAATAAAGGCTGAGATGCTGAGAGATGTGTGGGGGGTCCTTTGGGTGGGTGGGGGGGGTTCTGTAGGGGGCACACGGGGCCTATAGGGGGGCACATAGGACCCTATGGGGAGCGCACAGAGCCTACAGGGGGCAGAGAGCCTATAGGGACACAGGGAGTCCTATGGGGGGGATCATGGGGCCTATAGGGGACACAGGACTTATAGGGGGAATGGGACACCCTATGGGGAGCACACGGTGCCTATAGGGGACACACGGGGCCCTATGGGGAGCACGCAGAGCCTAGAGGGGGCATAGAGCCTATAGGAGCACATGGAGTCCTATGAGGGAGGGAACATGAGACCTATAGGGGGCACACAAGATTTATAGGGGGAACGGGACACCCTATAGGGGGACACACGGGCCTTATAGGGAGAACAGGGATCCCTGTAGGAAGAACATGGGGCCTAAAGGGGGCACAGGGCTTATAGGGGGCATAGGGCACCCTATAGCACCCTAACCCTATAGCCCACCCTATAGTGGGCACATGGGGCCTATAGGGGGCAAAGGGAGCCCTATGGGGAGCTCATGGGGTTTATAGGGGGCACATGGGACCCTATGGGGTGAGGAGCACACAGGGCCTATGGGAAAGCACAAGGCCTATAGGTGCATAGGGCACCCTATAGGGTGGCACACAGGGCCTATAGGGGACATAGGGAGCCCTATGGGGTCTATAGGGGCACACAGGGAATATAGGGCCTATAGGGCACCATATGGGTAGCACATGTACCATATAGGGAGCACACAGCACCTATAGGGATTACGTGGACACCCCATAGAGAGAGCAAAGAGCCCTATAGGGACCTCTGTGGGGAATACGTCACCCTATAGAGAGCGCAGCAACTCCTGTAGGATTCCACAGGGCGCACGCAGACCTCATAGGACTCCTGGAGGGAACACACGGACCCCACAGAGCACACACTCCCTATAGGGAGCCTATGGATCCATATGGAGAGCACACGGACCCCTATAGGAACACACAGAAACCGACCCTATAGGAGCACCTGGGATCCTATAGGAAGCACATGGAACCCTATAGGAGCACTCAGAACTCTATGGGAGAACACAGATCCATATAGGAACACACGGACCCTTATAGAGAGTATTTGGAACCCTTTAGGAGTGCCCAGGCACCTACAGGAGCACACAACACCCTACAGGATCACCAGAACCCCGTAAGTGAACACAGACCCCTATAGGAGCACACAGGCACCTATAGGAGAATACAGAGCCCTATATGAGAAAACACGGACCCCTATAGGAGCCCACAGATCCCCATAGGAGATTGTTGATCCCTATAGGAGCACACAAAACCCTACAGGAGAATGTGGAAGCCTACAATGGACCCCTATAGGAGCAGATGGATCCCTACAGAAAGCACACAGAACCCTATGGGAAGGCAGAACCCCATAGGAGAGCACAGGACACTACAGGAAGGCACAGAACCCTATAGAAAGCACAGAACACTATAGGAAGGCACGGAACTCTATAGAAGGCACATGAATCACAGAATCACAGAATGGCCAGGGCTGGAAGGGACCTCAAGGATGATGAATCTCCAACCCCCTGCCACACACAGGGCCACCAACCTCCCCACCTAATGCTACACCAGGCTGCCCAGGGCCCCATCCAACCTGGCCTTGAACACCTCCAGGGATGGACGGGGCATCCACAGCCTCTCTGGGCAGCTGTTCCAGCACCTCACCACTCTCTCTGTAAAGAATTTCCCCCTGACATCCAACCTCAATCTCCCTTCCCTCAACTTAAAACCATTTCCCCTTGTCCTGTTGCCACTCACCCTTTCAGAGTTGATTCCCCTCCTCTTTGTAGGCTCCCTTGAGGTGCTGAAGGCTGCAATGATTCACCCCGCAGCCTTCTTTTCTGCAGGCTGCACAAGCCCAGCTCCCTCAGCCTGTCCTCATAGGGAGGTGCTGCAGCCCTGCTCATCTTCGTGGCTCCTCTGGCCCCTCTCCAGCAGCTCCCTGCCTTTCTTGTCCTGGGGGCTCCAGCCCTGGACGCAGTGCTGCAGATGGGGCCTCACGAGAGCAGAGCAGAGGGGGACGATCACCTCCCTGTCCCTGCTGGCCACCCCTCTGCTGCTGGAGCCCAGGATCCCATTTGCCTTCTGAGCTGCAAGGGCACACTGCTGGCTCATATGAAGTTTTTCATCTATCAGGACCTCCAGGTCCTTCTCCACAGGGCTGCTCTCAAGGCCCGCTCCTCCCAGTCTGTATGGATGCCTGGGATTCCTCCGGCCCAAGTGCAAAACCTTGCACTGTGCCGTGTTGAACCTCATCAGGTTCACCCAGCCCACCTTTCCAGCCTCTCGAGGTCCCTCTGAATGGCATCCCTTCCTTCAACCGTGTCAACCGCACCACTCAGCTTGGTGTCGTCAGCAAACTTGCTGAGGGTGCACTCAATTCCACCATCAATGTCATTGATAAAGATGTTACAGAGCACCGGTCCCAAGACAGATCCCTGGGGGACTCCACTCGTTACCGGCCTCCACCTGGACATGGAGCCATTGATGACCACCCTCTGTCTGTGGCCTTTCAACCAGTTTCTTATCCGTCGAGTGGTCCACCCATCAAATCCACATCCCACCAATTTGGAGATAAGGATGTGGTGGGGGACCGTGTCAAAGGCCTTGCTCAAGTCCAGGGAAATGACATTGGTCGCCTTTCCCTTGTCCACCAGTGCCATCACTCCATCACAGAAGGCCACCAGGTTGGCCAAGCATGACCTTCCTCTGGTGAAGCCGTGCTGGCTGTCACGGATCACAGCCCTTTCCTCATGTGATCAAGCATGTCATCCAGGAGGATCTGTTCCATCATCTTCCCGGGCACAGAGGTGAGACTCACTGGCCTGTAGTTCCCGGGGTCCTCCTTGCTCCCTTTCTTGTCAATGGCAGTGACGTGACCCTTCCTCCAGTCATCCGGGACCACACCTGACAGCCACGACTTCTCAAATATGATGGAGAGCGGCTCGGCAACCACCTCAGCTAGCTCCTTCAGCACCTGGGATGCACGCCATCCGGCCCCATAGACTTGTACACATTCAGTCCCATGAGGCGGTCTCGGACCTGCTCTGTCCTCACAGCGGGACGGGATTTACCACCCCAGTCCCCACCCAGAGGTGTAGGGATGCAGGGCTCAGGGACGGGAGGAGTACTGGAGTCCTGGCCGCCAGTGAAGACCGAGGCAAAGAACTCCTTCAGTACCTCAGCCTTCTCTCCATCCGTTGAAGCCAGTTCTCCTTTTACATTTACCAAAGGAGGTACACTCGCTTTGGCCTGTCTCTTCTGGCCAATGTACCTATAGAAAGTCTTCCTGTTGTTTTTCACGTCCCTCGCCAAGTTCAGTTCCACCTGCGCCTTGGCTTTCCTGATCCCACTTCTGCAAGTCCGGATGGCATCCCTGTGTTCTTCCCAGGTGGCACGGCCTTGTTTGCAGAGCTGTACGCACCCTTCTTTGCCCTCAGCACTCTCAGCAGGTCCTTACCGAGCCACGCCGGCTTCCTCCCTCCTCTGCCTGCTTTCTTGTTCAGAGGGACAGAGAGTTCTTGCGCTCTTAGGAAGGCATCCTTGAAGAGTAACCAGCTCTCCTCAGCATTTTTGTTCTTAAAGACAGCATCCCAGGGGATCTCGGCCAACAGTCCAACCCAACCGCAGAACATGGAACCCTACAGGAGCGCACCAACCCTATAAGAACGCACAGATCCTCATAGGAGGAGCACGAAACCCTATAAGAGGGCACGGAACCCCATAGGAGCGCACAGGAAATACCCGGACCTCTTTAGGGAGAGCACCACCGAGCACCACATGATGCACCACGTGACTCAGATCAGGGCCGCTCTGCGCATGCGTATTGAGGCTGCAAGGGGCGCGCGAAGGAGGTGACTTCCGGTCCCGGGCCGCCCGCTTCCGTCGCCTCGGCGGGGCGGGCGGAAGTGGGGCGGGCGGAATCGGGCGGCCATGGCGGCGGCGGCGGCGGCGGCGGGACCGGCGGCACCGCGCACCAAGACCAAAAAGAAGCAGAAGCGCTTCGTGCCGCAGCGGGTGAAGGTGCCGCGGGCGGCCGATCCGCTGTTGGCCGTGCTGGCCTGGGGCGTCAACCACCAGGTGCGGCCCGGCGGTAACGGGACCGGCCCCAGGCCCAACCGGCTCCACCGGGCCCTGGCTTCCCCGCGACCCCCTGTACCGCAGCGCTGGCCCCCGAGGCGCTTTGGGGGGGGTCTCGGGGCCGGGAGACCCTAACCCCCCCCCTCCATCCCCGCAGATCAACGAGCTGAGCCAGGTGCCCCCCCCCGTCATGCTGCTGCCGACGACTTCAAGGCCAGCTCCAAAATCAAAGTGAACAATCACCTCTTCAACCGGTGAGCGGGGGGGGGCGCCCAAAGGGGTCCCGAAGTGGGGATGGGGTTGGGGGTGATGGGTGCGCGCTCCCCCCCTCCGCCCCCTAAAAAAGAGCACAGCAGTGGGGTGGGGGCGGGGAGGGGGTTTGTAAGGGGAGATGGGGGGGGAGGCTTAAGGGATATGGCAGAGATTCGGGGATGGGGGGTGTGGGGGACATGGGGGGGGTCCCCAAGGGGTGGGGGCACCCGAGGAGTACGGGGGGACCTTTGGGAGGTGGGGGAATGGTGGATGCTGGGGGGATGTTAAGGGATGGGGGGGCTCCAGGGAAATGGAGGGGGCTTGGAGGATGGAGATGGGGGTGATGTTGGGGGGAGGGGGGGGGATGTCCTCTTGGGGTGGGGATGTTGGGATGCATCCAGTGGATGTGGAACAGGGGGGACCCAAAGGGTCACTGACCCGCTGTGCCCCCCCCAGGGAGCACCTCCCCAGCCACTTCAAATTCAAGGAGTACTGCCCCCAGGTCTTCCGCAACCTCCGCGAGCGCTTCGGCATCGACGACCAGGACTACCAGGTGGGCCCCACCCCCCACCGATACCTGGCGTTCCGCTGCCCTCCCCAACACCCCCCCAGCAATGACAGCCACCCCAGCAATAACTGCCCCCCCGCCCCCCCCAGGTGTCTCTGACACGCAGCCCCCCCCACGCCGAGGACGGCGACCGCCGCCTGCTGCTGTCCTACGACCGCACGCTGGTGGTGAAGGAGCTGTCGAGCGAGGACGTGGCCGACGTGCACGGGCTGCTGTCCCACTACCACCAGGTACTGGAATCTGCAGGAAGGGGGAGGGCAGAACGCAAAAGAAGGGGAGGGGGCCTTAATGCCGTGCCCCCCCCCCCCTTCCCCACCCCCGCAGTACGTGGTGCAGTGCCACGGCAGCACTCTGCTGCCTCAGTTCCTGGGATGTACCGCGCCAGCGTGGAGAGCGAGGAGAGCTACCTGCTGGCCATGCGAAACACCTTCAGCCACCGGCTGCCCGTGCACAGGAAGTACGACCTGAAGGTAACGGGGGGGCCCCCAGCCCGACGCCCCCCCCCTCACGTGCCCCTCCCCCCCCCCCCAGCCGGCCCCACGCCCCCTCACTTTATCTATTTCTCCCCACCCCCCCCCGATGTGCACACAGGCTCGCTGGTGTCGCGGGAAGCAAGTGATAAAGAGAAGGTAATGTGGGCAGGGGGGCAGGGAATGAATGAATGGGGCTTGGGGGGGGCACAGAATGAATGGATGGGGCTGGAGGGGGGGAAGCACCGGAGAGAATGGATGGAGGGGTGGGGGATGGGGGGGGCACTGAATGAATGAATGGATGGGGGTGATGGGGGCTGGGGGGGCACAGGATGAATGGATGGGGCTTGGGTGGGGGGAGCACCAGAGTGAATGGAGAGTAATGGGGGGGTGGGGGGAATGGATGGGTGGGGGGGAAGCCCTGAAATGAATGGGGCTGAGGGGGGGGAGGAGCCCAAGAGGAAATGAATGGGACTGAGGAGGCAGAGCTCAGAGTGAATGAGTGGGGGGGGGGACTCCAAAAAAAATAAATGGGGCTTGGAGGGGGGGAAAGTGAATTGAATGGAGCTGAGTTGTGGGAGTACAGAATGGAGATATAGGGATGGGGGGGGGAGGAGCCCCACAATGAATGAATGAGTGGGGGAGCCCTAAAATGAATGGGGCTGGGAGGGCGAACTGCAGAATGAATGAATGAATGGGGGTGGGGGGGAGCCCTAGAATGAATGGACTGGGGGGTGAACCCCGAAAAGTATGAATGGGGCTCAGGTGGTGGGGGGAGCTCTGAAATGAATGGGGCTGAGTGGGGGAGACCCAAAATGAATGAATGGGGGGGGGAGCCCTGAAATGAATGGGGGGGAGGGGCGGAATGAATGAGTGAATGATGGGGGTGAAGCGAGGGATCTGGGAATGGGTGAGGAGGATGGAGAGGTTGGGTGCTCACCCCCCCAGAGAAGGGGATGCGGGATGGGGGTTTGGGGTGGGGGGGTTGCCTCATGTGTGTCCCCCCCCAACCACCAGGGCAAGGAGCTGCCCACGCTGAAGGACGTGGACTTCCTGAATAAGAGCGAGAAGGTTTATGTGGGCGAGGAGGACAAGCGGGACTTCATGGAGAAGCTCAAGAGGGACGTGGAGGTGGGTGGGGGGCTTGGGGGGGGGGGGCAGAGGGAATTCGGGGGGGGCACCTCTCACACGGCTGTGCTCCCCCCCTCCCTCTCCCCCTCCTGCAGTTCTTGGTGCAGCTGAAGATCATGGATTACAGCCTGCTGCTGGGCATCCACGAGGCAGGACGGCCAGCGCCCGAGGAGGAGGAGGACGGGGAGGAAGAGGAGGGGGGCGGCGGGGGGGCGGCGATGAGGGCGGGGGCACGGCTGGGTCCTATGGCACTTCTCCAGAGGGCATCGGAGCGTATTTCAACTGCCATCGCCCCCCCGGGCCCGGGGAGTTCGATCCCACCATCGACGTCTACGCCATCCGCAGTGCTGAGGGTGAGGAGTGGGGGGGGGTTGGGGGGGGAGATCCGCCATAGGGGGCTGGGGTGGGGTTTGGGAACTGGAGCGGGGATTTGGGATGGAGGGGGGGGGGGGCGTCGCCATAGGGGCCTCATCCCCCTATGGGCTCCCTCGGGCTGAAAGGATTTGGAGTGGGGGTTTGGGGGTGTGGGGGTGGTCGCTGCTGGGGGCTGGGGTGAGGATTTGAGGTGGGGGGACTTGCATTAGGGGTTGGGGGGGATTTGGGGTGAGGGTCGGGGTTGTCACTATAAGGGGCTGAGCCTGGACTTTGGAGTGGGGGGTGGTCACTGTAAGGGACAGGGGAGGGTTGGGGGGGGAGGGGGCAGTCACTATAGGGGGTTGACCCCAGGATTTGGGGTGGGGGGGTCACCATAAAGCACTCACCCGGGGATTGGGAGTGGGGAAGGTCTCCCTAGATTTGTGGGACGGGGTGTCACTATAGGGGGCAGACCCCGGGATTTGGGGTGTGGGGGGGGGGTCACTGTAGGGGGCTGCAGTGGAGGGGGGGGGCGGGGTTAGGGTATGGGGGTTTGGGGAAGGTCACCATAAGGGACTCACTTGGTGATTTGGGGTGGAGGTTTGGGGATGGAGGGGGGGTTGTCATAGAGAGGTGGGGGGGATTTGGGGTGGGGGGGGATTTGGGGTGAGGATTGTCATGGGATTTGGGCGTGGGGGGGGGGGTCACCATACAGGCCTGGGGGGATTTGTGATGGGAATTTTGGGGGAGGGAGGGATTTGGTAGGGGGCAATGTCACTGTAGGGAGTTATGGGGGTGGGGGGGGGAGTTATAGGGGCTGATCCCCACCCTGTGTCCCCCCCAAGGAGCCCCCCGGAAGGAGGTGTACTTCATGGGGCTGATTGATGTGCTGACGCAGTACGACGCCCGCAAGAAGGCAGCACACGCTGCCAAGACCGTGAAGCATGGGGTGAGCCTCGCCCCCCCCCGAAAAGAACAACTCATGGGGGGGGGGTGCTGCTGGGACACCTCTCCAACCTCCCCCCTCCCCATGAAAAAAATTGGGGTGAAGGGTTATTTCCTCGCTGTTGGAGTGGGAAGCAGAGGGATGGGGGTTGGGGTGTATTTTGTATGGGGGGGATTAAAGGGGGGGGAGCTGCTGTTGGGGCCATCAGAGGTGAAACTGGGGGGGCTTTGGTGAATTGGAGGGCTGGGGGTTATGGTGTGCTGGGGGGTGGTAAATGGGGGAGTGAATGGGAGTGGCCATGTGAGGAATCACAGATAAAATTGGGGGGGGGGAGGGGGAAGGGTCCTCCTTGATGAATTGGAGGTGTGGGGGCGGTGGTGATTTTTTCTGGGGGGGAGCGTAATGGGTGACAATGTGGGGAGACAAGAAGGGGGGGGATTTGAAAGGGATCCTTGGGGAATTCTGGGGGGGTTCAGAGGGCTCTGGAGGGGCCTCTGTGCCCCTCTGGGGGGTCCTCACTGCTGTCCCCCCTCCCCCCGTCCAGGCAGGGGCTGAGATCTCCACGGTGCACCCGGAGCAGTACGCCAAGCGCTTCCTCGACTTCATCACCAACATCTTTGCTTAGCGGACCCCCCCGCCCCCCCACCTCAGGGCCAGCCCCCGCCCCGCCCCCTCCCAGTTCCGGGACCAGAGCCTCCCCCCACCCCCCCATCTCCATCCTGGGACTTTGCCCCCCTCCCCGCCCCCCCTTCCAGTGAGCCTCTTCTCCCCCCCCCCCGGTCTCTGGGTTTGCTTCTCAAGTGCCTTAACTTCAAGGAGGCGGGGGGCAGCGGGGGAGGGAGGGCATGCAATAATATTGGGGCTCCCCCCCGCCTCCGCCCCCCACACGTGGGAGTCATTAAAACACTAATTGCTGGTAGAGGGGGTGGGCTGCGCTGAGGTGGCCAGGAGGGGGGGGGTGCTGACCCCTATTCTGAGTTCCCCCCTCCCCCAAGTACCAATGGGACCCGGGGGGCAGCTATCAAACACCCCCCCTTCCCCCCCCCCAAAGCTCCGTTACCAGCAGGGTGCCCCCCGGGGCCCCCCCACCGGACACTGAAATAAATTATTGAACTGTCGCCGGCTTTGCTCTGTTACCGGACTCCCCCCTCGGTTCCTCCCCCCCTTTCCATCACCCGCCGTTGCCATGGTGCCCGCCCCCCCTTCATCCTCTCGCGATACTTCGCACCGTTACCATGGTACTCGCACCCGTCCTTCATCCTCTCGCGATACTTCGCACCGTTGCCATGGTACTCGCACCCGTCCTTCATCCTCTCGCGATACTTCGCACCGTTGCCATGGTCCGCGCCCCCGTTGCCATGGCGGCCCCGCCCCGCTCGGTCACGTGACGCTGCGCGACGCCGCTCCGCTCCGGGCTGGGCCGCCCCCGCCATGAAGCGGCCGCGGGGTGAGGGCGGGCCGGGGGTCCGGGGGGGGGTCGTGGGGGGGACCCGCAGCCCCGTACAGCGCGGGGGGGGGTAGGGGGGGGGTTGTCGCGATAGGAAAAACGGGGGGGGGGGCCGCTTTGCCGTCGTAGGGCCGCGCAGCGGGGTGGGGAGGGGGCGCGTGGGGGGGGGCGGTGCCGTGACCCCCCCCTCATTTCGCCCCCCCCCCGCAGCCCCCGGGAGCGGCCCGCGCTGAACCCCCGCGTCCTCCGCTGCCGCTGCGCCCCATGGGCTCACCAGGTGGGTGCCACCCCCCCCCCCAAAATGGGACCCCACCCCTAAAATGGGGACCCCCCCAAAGCGGGACCTTCCTCAGAATGCGCCCCCCCCAAAGCTGGGGCCTTTCATCCAATGGGACCCCCCCCAAAATGGGGCTGTCCTCCAAATGGGACCCCCCCCCCATCCAAGTAGAGCCCCCCACCCCACATGGGAGCCCTCCCCCAAAATGTGACCCCCCCACTTCCAAAACGAGACTTGTCATCCCAATGGGACCCCCCCCCCCACCCCCAAAAAATGACCTTCCTCAAAATGGGAACCCCCCCCCAAAATGGGACCCCCCACTCCCAAAATCAGACTCCCCCGTCCAAATAGGACCCCCCCCCCCAAATGACATTCTTCTCAATATGGGACCACCCCCAAAACGGGACCCCCCCCCTCAGAAAAAGAAATGGGACCTTCTCCAAACTGCGGCACCCTCAAATGGGACCCCCCCCCTAAGAATGCCCCCCCCTTAAAGTGGGACCTCCTCCAGGTGGGACCCCCAACCCAAAAGGAGACCTCTTATCCAACCCCCCCCCAGAATAAAAAGGAAGCCAACCCCCTTTCCCCATAGGACCCCCCTCAAAATGCCCCCCCAGCCCCAAATTGGGATCCCTTCTGTTAAAGTGGAGCCCCCCCCCTCTTTGGAAAACTGCTCCCCCCCCATCAAAAACTACAAATGGATGCAGCCCCTTCCCCCCCATCCTCTCTGGGTCTTTTGGGGTTGGGGGGGCACAGTTTGATCTCTGAGCCCTGGGTTGTTTTTTTTTGGGGGGGGGTACATGGGGGGGTGCCCCCACCACTCGTCCCCTGGGTTTTGGGGGGGGGGGGGGGCGTAAGTCAGGTTGTGACCCCTGGGTTGGAGGTGGGGGGGTACAGTTAAGTCTGATCCCTGGGTTGGAGGGGGCAAGAGGGCTGGGGGGGCACAGTCTGACCTGTGGGGGGGGCACAAGGGTTGGGGGGGGCACAGTCTGGTCTCCAAATCTTGGATTGGGGGGGTGCATGGGGGTGGCCCCCCCACCTGACCCCTGGGTTTTGGGGGGGCTGTGGATGGACATTGAGGGTGGGGGGGTGTAAGTCAGTGTGTGACCCCTCTGTTGGGGGGGGTCAGTCTGATCTCTGAGCCCTGGGTTGTGGGGATGAATGGGGCTGGGGGGGTCTTGTCTCCAACTCTTGAATTGGGGGGGGTACATGGGGGGTGCCCCCACCACTCAACCCCTGGGTGTGGGGGAGGGGAGAAGGGGGGGATAAGTCAGGTGTGGGACCCCCTGAGTTGGGGGGGGCACCAGGGGTTGGAGGGGCTGCCCTCTGATCTCTGACCCGGGGGGGGGTCTACGTTGGGGTACCCAACCCCCCCCATCACCCCACCCATCTCCTGGAGGGGGGGACACACACGTGAGGGTGCCTGACCACGTGACCTCTGGATTTTGGGGGGGGGGGGGGATGTATATGGGGGGAGAAGTATATGGGGGGGTGTACTTGGGGGCACCCAACCCCTCCCCATCACTCCCCTCCATCTCCTGGAGGGGGGGGGACATGAGGCTGCCCCACCACGTGACCCCTGGATTTTGGGGGGGGGGGGGGATGTATATTGGGGGGGATGTACATTAGGGTACCCAGCCCCCCCCCACAACACCCCCCATCTCCTGGAGGGGGGGGGGACATGAGGGTGCCCCATCATGTGACCCCTGGATTTTTTGGGAGGGGATGGGGATGTATATAGGGGGGGACGTATGTGGGGGGGTGTATTTGGGGGTACCCTATGGCCCCCCCATCATCCCCCCCCTATCACCCCCTCCCCATCTCCTGAAGGGGGGGAGACACATGAGGATGCCCCATCACGTGACTCCTGGATTTTTGGGGGGGGGGGAGAGGGAGGGAAATGTATATGGGGGGACAGGTATATGGGGGGGTGTACATGGGGGGGGTATATATGGGGGGGTGTACATGGGGGAGGGGTGTATATGGGGGTACCCGACCCCTCCCGTCATTGCCCCCCCATAACCTCCCCCATAACCCCCCCCGCCATCTCCTGGAGGGGGGGGATGACACATGAGGGTGCCCCACCACGTGACCCCTGGGTTTTTTTGGGGGGGGGGGATGTGTATGGGGGGCTGTATGTGGGGGATGTATGTGGGGGTGTACATGGGTGTACATGGGGGGTGTATATGGGGATACCCGACCCCCCCCCGTCATTGCCCCCCCATAACCTCCCCCATAACCCCCCCCCATCTCCTGGAGGGGGGGGACGACATATGAGGGTGCCCCACCACGTGACCCCTGGATTTTTTTTGGGGGGGGGGGTGATGTGTATGGGGGGGTGTACATGGGGGGGGCTGTATATGGGGGGTGTATATGGGGGGCGTACATGGGGGTGAACATGGGGGGGGCGTACATGGGGGTGTACGAGGGGGTACCCGACCCCCCCTGCCCTCACGCCCCCCTCCCGCAGTGTCGCTGCTGCTGTCCAGGATGGCTGCGTGCGGAGGAACGACGGCCACGAGCGGCACCGCGACGGCGGCTCCGGGCGGGGGGGGGCGGGAGGCGGAGGGGGAGGGGGGGGCGCGGGGGGGGGCGCCCCGCCGGCCGGGGGCGGCGCCAAGACGAGGCTGACGGTGCCGCGCCGGGTTTGGGACGCGGTCCGCACGCAGCGCGCGGCGCAGCTGGCCCGGCTGAGCGACGAGGCGCGAGTGCGCGTGCGCGTGGACGCCGAGGCTTCCGACATCGTCGTGCTGCAGCTCAGCGCCGCCGCGCCGAACGCGGGCGGGACGCCGGGCCGGCTGTGCCCCGCCAGGAAGGCGCTGAAGGCTCTGCTCAAGGAGACCGAGAAGGAGCTGAAGAAAGCGCAGCAGCGCTCCGCGCCGGGCGGCGGCGGCGGCGGCGGCGGCGGCGGGGGGGGGGGCGGCCGCCCCGTACGCGATGGGGGGCGGGGGGGGCGGCGAGGAGGAGGAGGGCGAGCGGCAGTGCCCGATCTGCCTCGGGGACATCGAGCAGAGGAAGACGCTGGAGCACTGCCGGCACTCGTTCTGCGCCGCCTGCATCGCGCGGGCGCTGCAGGTGAAGACGGCGTGCCCGGTGTGCGGCCGCTTCTACGGGCGGCTGGTGGGCAACCAGCCCCACGACGGCCGCATGCTGGTCAGCCGCGACGCCGCGCTGCCGCTGCCGGGCTACGAGCGGTACGGGACCATCGTCATCCAATACGTGTTCCCGCCCGGCGTGCAGGGGGTAAGGCGGCGGGGGCCTCCCGGGGGTCGAGGGCTGGGGGCGCGGGGCGGAAAGTGGGGGCTGGGGGTGCGGAGGGGGATGGGGTGAGAGGTGGAGGTATGGGGGGAAGAGGGGGGTCCGGGCTGGGGGGTCGTGGGGTCCGGGGTGGGGGGAAATGGGGGGGCTGGGGTGAGGGGGGGTTAGGGGTCACGCATGGGGTGAGGGGCACGGGGCGGAAAGCGGGGCTCTGGGGTGAGGGGGGGATGGGGGATCGTGGGGTGAGCGGTGGGGGCACGGGGGGGAAGAGTGGGGGTCTGGGGTGGGGGGGGAGAGTGGGGGTCGCGTGAGGGCGGGGGATGGGGGGTCGTGGGAGGTCATGGGGTGAGGGATGGGGGCACGGGGCGAGAAGTGGGGGTCTGGGGTGTGGGGAGGGGGGTGGGGGGTCGTGGGGGGAGCGGTGGGGGCACGGGGAGAAGAGTGGGGTCTGGGGTGGGGGGGATAGGGAGTCGGGGGGGTCGTGGGGTGAGGGGTGGGGGGGAAGAGTGGGGGTCTGGGGTGAGGGGGGTTAGGGGTCATGAATGGGGTGAGGGGCACAGCGGTGTCTGGGCTGTTAAGGGGGATGGGGGTCGTGGAGTGGGATGGAGGGGGATACGGGGTATGAGGGGGGTCATGGGGTGAGGGGTGGGCGCACGGGGGGTAAGAGTGGGGGTCTCAGGTCGGGGGGGGTTGGGGGTCATGGGGTGAGGGGCACAGGGGTGTCTGGGCTGTTAAGGAGGATGGGCATGGAGGGGGATATGGGGTATGAGGGGGGTCATGGGGTGAGGGGTGGGGGCGCGGGGGGAAGAGGAGTCTGGGGTGTCAGGAGGGATAGCGGTGTCGTGGGGTGGTCATGGGGTGGGGGGCACGGGAGTTTGGGCTGTTGGGGGGGATGGGGGTCGTGGAGGGGGATACAGGGTAAGGGGTACAGGGGGGAAGAGTGGGGGTGTGGGGGGGGGGATGGGGGTCATGGGGTGGGAAGGAGGGGGACATGGGGTGACGGGAGGCAGGGGAGGGTCGTGGGGGGATGGGGAGGGGGCAAGAGGAGGATGGAGGGGGGCTGGGGGTCGTGGGGGTTCGTGGAGTGGAATGGAGGGGGACACGGGGTGAGGGGAGGGACTATGGGGGGGAAGAGTGGGGGTCTGGGTTGAGGGGAGGGATGGGGGTTGGGGGGGTCATGGGGTGAGGGGCACAGGGGTGTCTGGGTTTTGGGGGGATGGGGGTCGTGGAGTGGGATGGGGGGGGATACAGGGTGAGGGGTGGGGTTCAGTGGGGAAAAGTGGGGGTCTGGGGTCTGGGGGGGGTGGGGGTCATGGGGTGAGGGGTGGGTGGGGGTACAGGGGGAAAGAGTGGGGGTCCGGGCTGTTGGGGGGTGGAGGGGTCAGGAGGTGGGGACACGGGGGGTAAAATGGCATCCTGGGCTGTAGGATGGGGGGGCTGTGACCCAGGGTGACCCCTCAGTGCCCCCTACACTGTCCCCGGCTGACCCCAAATTCTTCTGGGACCCCTATATGCAAATGGGTGCCTGGGACCCCCTAAAGCTCCCTAGTTGCCCCCACAGCCAAATAGATGACCCCCAGGTGCCCCCAAACCCCCATGGGTGCCCCCAACTCCCCCCCAGTTGCCTCCCAAATCCCTCTGAGTGCCCCCACAATGAAACAGGTGATCCCTGGGACCCCCAAACCTCTGCAGGTTCCCCCCCTCCCAAAGCCCCCCTGGTTGCCCCCACACCCAGATAGGTGACCCCCAGGTGCCCCCAAACCCCCCATAGACACCCCAGACCCCTCCTGATCGCCTCCCCAACCCCCTCCTGGTGCCCCCAGGCCCCATGGGTGCTCCCAACTCCCCCCCAGTTGCCCCCCAAATCCCTTTGGGTGCCCCCACACCCAAATTGGTGACACCTGGGACCCCCAAACCTCTTCCAGGTGCCCCCAAACCCCCATGGGTGACCCCAGCTCTCCCTCAGGTTCCCCCCCGAGCCCCTATTTGCCCCCACACCCAAATAGATAACCCTAAGGTGCCCCCAAATCCCCCATGGGTGACCCCAGCTTCCCCTCAGCTGCCCCCCAAACCCCTCTGGTTGCCCCCACGTCTGGATATGTGACCCCCGGGACCCCCAGACCTCTTCCAGGTGCCCCCAAACCCCCACGGCTGCCCCCAACTCCCCCCCAGTTTCCCCCCAACTCCCCATGGTGCCCCCTCACCCAGACGGGTGACCCCTGCGCCCCCAGGCGGAGCACCCCAACCCGGGCGTGCGGTACCCCGGCACCACGCGCGTGGCCTACCTGCCCGACTGCCCCGAGGGCAACAAAGTGCTGGGGCTGTTCCGAAAGGCGTTCGAGCAGCGCCTCACCTTCACCGTGGGCACCTCCATGACCACCGGGCGGGCCAACGTCATCACCTGGAACGACATCCACCATAAAACCAACTGCTCCGGGGGGGCCGCAGCTGTAGGCGTGCGGGGCTGAAGGGGGGGGGCAAGGGAGGGGGCTGAGCTGGGGGGCGGGGCGAAGGGGGGAGAGGTGGGGTGGGGTGGGGGGGAGTGGGGCGAAGAGGGCAGGTGTGGGATGGAGAGGGCTGTGGGGCGAGGGGGGGTGAGGGGAGTAGGGGGGGGGTGAGGGGGGAAAGTGTGGGGTGGGGGGAACTGTGGGGTGAAAGGGGGGGTAGGTGTGGGGGGAAGGGGGGTGGGGTGAAGGGGGAGGAGCTGTGGGGTGAGGGGGCTGTGGGGTGGGCGGTTGTGGGGTGAGGGGGGTGGGGGGTGTGGGGTGAGGAGGGGCAGCTGTGGGATGGGGGTGAGGGCAGTAGGTGTGGGATGGAGGGGGCTGTGGGGTGGGGGGGGGAGGTGTGGGGTGAGGGGGGCTGGGGTGAGGGGGGTAGGTGTGGGATGGAGGGAGCTGTGGGGTGGGGGGGAGGTGTGGGGTGAGGGGGGGAGGTGTGGGAAGGGGGGGAGCTGTGGGGTGGAGATGTGGGATGAAGAGGGTAGGTGTGGGATGGAGAAGGCTATGGGGTGAGGGGGGGGTTGGGGGTGGGTTTGTGGGGTGAGGAGCAGCAGCTGTGGGGTGAGGGTGGTACGTGTGGGGTGGGGGGGGTAGGTGTGGGGTGAGGGGGGTAGGTGTGGGATGGGGGGAGCTGTGGGGGTGGGGGTGTAGGGTGAAGGGAGCAGATGTGGGATGGAGAGGGGGTGGAGGTATGGGGTGGAGGGAACTGTGAGGTGAGGGGAGTTGTGGGGTGAAAAGGGGGAGCTGTGGGGTGAAGGGGGGAGAGCTGTGGGGTGGGGGGAACTGTGGGGTTAGGGGAGCTGTGGGGTGGGAGGGGGGCTGTGGGGTGAGGTGTATCTGTGGGTGGGAATTGGGGTGGAGAGGGGAAAGCTGTGGGGTGAGCAGCTGTGGGGTGGGGGGAGCTTTGGGACGGGGAGTTCGTTGGCTGTGGGGTGGGGGGGGGGAGTTGGGCTGGGGGTAGAGAGGGCTTTGGGAGTTGGCTGGGGGTAGAGAGGGCTTTGGAATGAGGAGAGTTGGGTGGGGGGGGTTAGCCGTGGAGTGGGGGGGGGGGGGTAGGTGTTTGATAGGGAAGGGGAGCTGTGGGGTGGGGGGCCTTAGCTTTGGGGTGGGGGAGCTGGGGGGGATCCGTAGGGTGGGAAGGGGCTGTGGGTTGGGGCGGGGGGAGCTGCGGGGGTGGAGCCGTTGCAGTTGGGGGGCAGAGTGGTGTGACTGCGTCCCCCCCGCAAATCCCCCCCGCAAATCCCCCCCAACCCCCAGGTTCGGGTACCCCGACCCCACGTATCTGAGCCGCGTGCAGGAGGAGCTGCGTGCAAAGGGCATCACTGAGGACTGACGGGGGGGGCAGCGGGGGGGCTCTGAGGGGGGGGGCGCAGTGCCCCCCAACCCTGACACGGCTGGATGGACAGATGACGGCACACTGTACGTAAACCCCCCTCCCCCCTGGGCGGACAGACGGACAGATGGGGGGGTGCCCCTGGGGGGGGGTTGGGTGCTGGGTTAATTTATTTTTGGTTTTTATTTCCCCCTCCCCCCCCCCCCCCCATTCTGTAACTTTGACCCAATAAAGAATATGCAAAGGGAGCGTGGGGGTCAATACCAGTGGGGGGGGGGGTCACTGTGTTATGGGGATACTGAATGGGGGGGGTCAATACCAGTGGGGGGGAGGGGTCACTGTGTTATGGGGACACTGAATGGGGACAGGAACGTGGGAGGGATATTGGGATGGGAACATGCATGGGACATGGGGACAGGAATGTGGGGGTGGGGATATTGGAATGGGGGCATTGGGGTGGGAACTTTGGGACGGAGATATTGGGACAGAGACATTGGGGGGGGGCATGGGGGAGGGACATTGGGGTGGAGATACTGGGACAAAGACATTGGGATGGAGGACATGGGGGGGGACATTGGGACAAGGACATTGGGATGGGGACATGGGGGGGCATTGAGATGGGGATGTGAGAGTGGGGACATTGAGTGGGGACACGGGGACAGGGATACAGGGATGGGGACATTGGGAGGGGACACTGGGGTGAAGACATCGAGTGGGGACATAGATCTGACGTGGGGACACTGAGGTGAGGGACGTTGGGGCGGGGATGTGAGGATGGGGACACTGGAATGGGGACATTGGGATTGGGACGTGAATGAGACGTGGGGACGGGGTGGTGGGGACAACGGGGTGGGGAATGTGGGGGTGGGGGCACCGGGAGGGGGACATTGGGGTGTGATAATGGGATGGGGGCATGGGGACGGGAACACGGGAATAAGGGCGTTTTATGGGGACGTCGGGGTGGGACTGAGCTGCAGATCCGTGGTTTCTGGGTGGTGGGACCCCCGGAGACCCCCGTCCCCGTGTCACCACCCGTGTCACCACCCGCCACCGAG
Source organism: Chrysolophus pictus (assembly GCA_037305975.1). Lineage (NCBI taxonomy): Eukaryota > Metazoa > Chordata > Aves > Galliformes > Phasianidae > Chrysolophus > Chrysolophus pictus. Next base: position 74,349 of record JAYKPI010000093.1, on the reverse strand, counting down.
GGGACCCTGCGTGGCCGGACAGTGAGTGGGAGCGCCAAGCCCGCCCCTTCATTTGCATATGCAACGCCTTATACAATCACCCAGAGCCACACCCCTTCAGGCCACGCCCCCATTTAAAACTCGCCCCTTCAGACCACGCCCCCACCCCAGGCCGAGCACCGCGGGCGGTCCCTGCGTGCCCCCCCCTCAATTGAGCTCAGTGAGGCCCCAAGGACCCCAAATCCCCTATACGACCCCCCCCAAAATCCCCGATACGACCCCCCCCATGGGACCTTTATGACCCCCCAGCCCCTCTCAGACCCCACAGTTCACCCCCTGCCGCCCTCAGCTGACCCCCCAGACCCCCCCCACCCCCCATAAGTGACCCCCCATCCCAAGACCCCTTCCACAATCCCCCCAGACTCCCACAGCGCACCCCACACCCCCCACAACCCCCCCCCACAACCCCCTCCACAGCCCCCCTAAACCCCTTAAGCTGACCCCCCCAGGACCCCCACTCTCCCATAAATCGCCCCCACCCATAGGGACCTTTTCACAACGCCCCCCCCAGCTCCCATGTGTGTCCCCAGACCCCACAACCCCCACCCTCCCTGAGACGACCCCCCCCGATGCCCCCCAGCCCTCCCCATAGTATTATTTTATGAACAAACACAGCAGCGCTGGCTCTCATTAAAATCTCACAGTTTGGGTAGAAAAGGGCGGGGGGGGGGCAGCCCCCCACTCTGGGGGTCCCGAGACGGTGGGGTGGGGGGGCCCGGGGGGGGCACAGACTTGGCACAAAACGCCCCCACAGAGGAGGGGGGAGGAAATAGAAAACCGAGTCCAGGGGGGCGGCGATGGGACCCCCCCCCCTCCCAACGTGGTACAAAAAGAGCTAAAAATGCCACCGTGGCGGCGGTGGGGTGGTGGGCACGGCAGGCAGCGTGGTGGCTGCCATGGCAACGGTGGTGGCCACAAGGGTGGGCAGGGTGGCCGCCATAGCAACGGTGGCTGTGGGGGTCGTGGGTGGCGGCCATGATGGGCAGCGGGGTGGCCACAAATCCAATGATGGTGGCCGCAGTGGTGGGCACGGTGGCAACCGTCATGGCGGCCACAATGGCAACGGTGGTGGCTGCGCTGGTGGCCATGGCCGTCGCAGTCCCTGTGGTGATGGCCACGGTGGTCAGCGTGGTGGTCACAACCGAAACGATGGAGGCTGCAGTGATGGGCACGGTGGCCTCCGTGGTGATGGTGCTGGGCAAAGCTTTGGTGATGGTGGTGGGCGTGGTGGCCACAATGGCAACGGTGGTGGCCACGGTGGTTGCAGTCCTTCAGGGGGTGGCCATGGTGGTCAACTTGGTGGCCACGATGGCAATGGCGGTGGCTGCAGTGGTGGCCATGATTGTTGCAATCCCTGTTGTGGTGGCCACGGTGGTCAGCGTGGTGGCCACAACGGCAACGGTGGTGGCTGTGGTGATAACAGGAGTGGCCACGATCACGCTGCGGTGCTCACGGTGGTGGCCGTGGTGGTGGCGGTGGTCCCAATGATGTGTGGCAGTAGCCGTGGCGGTGCTCACAGTCACTGTGGTGGTGGCCACGGCCGTCTCAATGGAGGCCACGGCAACAGCAGTCACGCACACAGCAGCCACAACAGTGGCCACAATCAGAATTTGGTGGCCGTGGTAGAGCGACCACCCGACGTTGGCAGCCACTGTGACCAAGCCGGCTGCGGTACCCATGGCACCCAAAGGACCCCAAAGTGCCCAAAGTCCCCATGGCACCCAAAGGACCCAAAGGACCCCAAAGTGCCCAAGTCCCCATGGCACCCAGAGTACCCACAGTGCCCAAGTACTCGAAGGACCCGCGGCACCCACGTTCCCAAAGTGCCCAGAGTCCCCGTGGTGCCCGCAGTGCACAATGTCCCCAATGTCCCCACAGTGCCCACAGTGCCCACAGTGCCCAAAGGTCCCTGTGATGCCCAAAGAACTCACAGTACCCAAAGTGCCCAAAGTCCCCACAGAGCCCAAAGGACCCAAATTACCCAAAGGACCAAAAGTACTCATGGCACTCACAGTTCCCACAGTGCCCACGGTGCCCAAAGTGCCCAAAGTATCCAAAGCACCCAAAGGGCGCCCAAAGTGCCCAAAGTCCCCGCAGTGCCCATGGCACCCACAGTGCCCAAAGGACTCAAAGTCCCTGTGATGCCCGAAGTGCCCAAAGAACTCAAAGTACCCAAATTACTCAAAGGACCAAAGTACCCATGGCACCCACAGTTCTCACAGTGCCCACAGTGCCCAAAGGACTCGTGGCATCCAAACGGTGCCTAAAGTGCCCAGAGTCCCCGCAGTGCCCATGGCACCCACAGTGCCCAAGGGACCCAAATTACCCAAAGGACCCATGGCACCTAAAGGGTGCCCACAGTGCCCAAAGGACCCAAAGGACCCATGGCACCCAGAGTACCCAAAGGACCCAAAGGACCCATGGCACCTAAAGGGTGCCCAAAGTGCCCACAATGCCCAAAGGACCCAAAGGACCCATAGCACCCAGAGTACCCAAAGGACCCAAAGTCCCTGTGATGCCTGCAGTGCCCAAAGTGCCCAAAGTACCCAAAGCACCCATTGCACCCACAGCACCCACAGCACCCACAGCGCCCAAAGTCCCCGCAGTGCCCATGGCACGCACAGTGCCCAAAGCGCCCAAAGAACTCAAAGTACCCAAATTACCCAAAGGACCCAAAGGACCCATGGCACCCACAGTTCCCAAAGTGCCCACGGTGCCCAAAGGACCCATGGCACCCAAAGGGTGCCCAAAGTGCCCGAAGAACTCAAAGTACCCAAACTACCCAAAGTTCCCACAGTGCCCAAAGGACCCAAATTACCCAAGGGACCCTAAGTACCCATGGCACCCACAGTTCCCAAAGTGCCCACAGTGCCCAAAGGACCCAAAGGACCCAAAGGACCCATGGTACCTAAAGGCGCCCAAAGTGCCCATGGCACCCACAGTGCCCAAAGGACCCAAAGTCCCTGTGATGCCTGCAGTCCCCAAAATGCCCAAACTACCCAAAGTCCCCACAGTGCCCATGGCACCCACAGAGCCCAAAGGACCCAAATGACCCAAAGGACCCAAAGTACTCACAGCACCCACAGTTCCCACAGTGCTCACAGTGCCCAAAGGACCCAAAGTCCCGCAGTGCCCATGGCACCCACAGTGCCCAAAGTGCCCAGAGTGCCCAAAGTGCCCGAAGTGCCCGAAGTGCCCAAAGTCCCCGCGTTGCCCGCAGTGCCCAAAGTTCTCCAAGAGCCCGGCGTCCCCGCGGTGGCCGCGGCGCGGGGCTAATTGCCCAGCATGCACTTGAAGCGATTCTTGAAGAAGAAGAGGCCGTGTTTGAGGCGGGCGCCGTCGTCGCGGCTGCCGGGGTAGCGGTACCGGGCGTAGAGCCGATCCGCCTCCGATTTGCGCCACGGCAGCGCCAGCTTGGAGGCGTGATCCACAACCACGTCCTCGCAGGAGCCCACGTGCAGCACCCCCAGCCCGTCAATGAAGAACTCTGGGTGGGACACGGAGCGGCCGCATGGACGCCACTGCGACCCACGGCAACGCGACCCCCACCCCATAGACACCCCACCACCCAACGACCCCACTGACACCCCTTGGTGACCCCCATGACCCCATACCCCCACCCCACAGACCCCCCACGACCCCACAGACACCCCTTGGTGACCCCCATGACCCCATACCCCCACCCCACAGACCCCCCACGACCCCACAGACACCCCTTGGTGACCCCCATGACCCCCACCCCACAGATACCCCATGACCCAATGATCCCCCCCCAATAGACACCATGAACCCCCCCATGACCTCAGAACCTACGTTCACCCCATAACCCCACAGGCCTCCCAAACCGCCCTGCCCCCCCACGCCCCCCTGACACCTCACGTGACCCCTCACGACCCCATAAACCCCCACCCCCCCATGACCCCGACCCCCCGGGAGACCCCACAGACCCCATAATCCCACAGACCCATGACCCCTCCACCCCCCATGACCCCCTGACGCCCCAGGTGACCCCATGACCCCATAACCCCCCTCCCCCCCACAACCTCCATAACCTCCCATATCCCCACAGACCACCATGACCCCACAGACCCTCATAACCCCACCGACCCCCATAACCCCCCCTGCCCCACACGACCCCCTGACCCCCACGTGACCCCTATAACCCCATAACCTCCTGCCCCATGACCCCCTGATCCTCCATAAACCCACAGACCCCAATGACCCCCACGCCCCCCCATGACCCCATAACCCCCCATGATCCCCTGACCCCCCACGACCCCACAGACCCCCATGACCCCATAACCCCCCACCCCCCCATAACCCTACACACCCCCACGACCTCCTAACACCCCCATGACCCCCAGCCCCCCACATGACCCCTATGACCCCATAACCCCCCCTCCCCCCCACAACCCCCTGGCCCTCCATAAGCCCCCTGCCCCCCCATGACCCCCTTATCCCCCATAACCCCACAGACCCCCATAACCCGTTGACCTCCCATGACCCCTTTACCCCCAATAACCCCCACCCTCTCATGACCCCCTGACCCCCATAATCCCTATGACCCTATAAACCCCCCTTCTCCCCACGACGCCCTGATCCCCCATGTGACCCCCATGACCTCATAACCCCCCCTCCCCCCACAGACCCCAATGACTCCACAGACCATCATAACCCCCCCCATGACTCCCAACCCCCCCATAACCCCACAGACCATCATAACCCCTTGACCCCCCATGACCCCACAGACCCCCATAACGCCACAGACCCCCATAACCCCTCACCCCCCCACGACCCCCACGTGACCCCCCCGACCCCATAACCCCCCTCCCCCCCCACGACCCCCCTCCCCCCATAACCCCACCGACCCCCGTGACCCCCCACCCCCTCACGACCCCCCGACCCCCCGTGAGCCCCCCGCCCTCCCACGACCCCCCGCCCCCCACGTGACCCCCGCGACCCCCCATAACCTCCCAGACCCCCGCGACCCCACGGACCCCACGCCCCCCTCCCCCGCGTGACGCCGCCCCTCACCGAGATGCGCCACCCTGCGCAGCCTCGGGTCGAAGCCGACCTGGCGGACTTTGTCGGTCCGCGCCAGGAAGAAGTTGACCACGCCGTCCGTGACGACGCAGCCCGGGAAGCCCGAGAGGCGGTGATGGAAGCCGGGCCGCGCCCACAGGCAGTCACCGCCCGCACCGCCCGGCCGCACCGACAGCCGCTGCCGGTACGTCGTGGTGAAGCCCGAGATCTCGCGGACAGCGCCGCCCCACCTGCGGGAGGAGCGTGGGGCACGCGGTGCGTGCGGGATGCGGGAATGGGCTGCGGGAATGGGGTGCGGGATGCGGGAATGGGCTGCGGGAATGGGCTGCGGGATGCGGGAATGGGCTGCGGGAATGGGCTGCGGGATGCGGGAATGGGCTGCGGGAATGGGGTGAGATGGGGGTGTGGGGTGCGGGAATGGGGTGCGGGAATGGGCTGCGGGAATGGGCTGCGGGATGCGGGAATGGGCTGCGGGAATGGGGTGAGATGGGGGTGTGGGGTGCGGGAATGGGGTGCGGGAATGGGGTGCGGGCTGCGGGAATGGGGTGCGGGAATGGGGTGCGGGAATGGGCTGCGGGATGCGGGAATGGGGTGCGGGAATGGGGTGCGGGAATGGGGTGAGCTGGGGGTGTGGGGTGCGGGAATGGGCTGCGGGAATGGGCTGCGGGAATGGGGTGCGGGAATGCGGTGCGGGATGCGGGAATGGGCTGCGGGAATGGGCTGCGGGATGCGGGAATGGGGTGCGGGAATGGGGTGCGGGAATGGGGTGCGGGAATGGGGTGAGCTGGGGGTGTGGGGTGCGGGAATGGGGTGAGATGGGGGGTGCGGGAATGAGGTGCGGGGTGAGATGGGGGGTGTGGGGTGTGGGAATGGGGTGCGGGGTGCGGGAGTAATGGGGTGAGGCTGTGGGGTGTGGGGTGCAGGAATGGGGTATGGGGTGTGGAGTGTGGGATATGAGCCATGGGGTGCAGGGAGGGGGTATGGGGTGCGGGGTGTGGGATACGGGGTATGGGATGCAGGGATGGGGTATGGGATGTGGGATATGGCAGTGGGGTGTGGTAATGGGGTGTGGGGTATGGCAATGGGGTGAGACTATGGGGTAAGGGGTGTGGGACATGGCAGTGGGGTGTAGGAGTAGTGGGGTGAGACTGTGGGGTGTGGGAATGGGGTGCAGGGTGAAACTGGGGGGTGTGGGGGGTAATGGGTGAGACTGAGGGGTGCAGGGTGTGGGAATGGGGTGCGGGGTGCAGGAGAAATGGGGTGAGACTGTGGGTGTGGGAATGGGGTTTAGGGTATGGGAATAATGGGGTGAGACTGTGGGGTGTGGGAGTAATGGGTGAGACTGGAGCTGTGGGATGTGGGAATGGGGTGTGGGGTGCGGGAGTAATGGGGTGAGACTGTGGGGTATGGGGTGCGAGAATGGGGCATGGGTGTGGGACATGGCAATGGGGTGTGGGAGTAATGGGGTGAGACTGTGGGGTGTGGGGTGTAGGAATGGGGTGCAGGGTGAGACTGGGGTGTGGGAATGGGGTATGGGGTATGGCAATGGGGTGAGACTATGGGGTATGAGGTGTGGGATATGGCAGTGGGGTGTGGGATATGGGGTGTGGGATATGGCAGCAGGGTGAGACAATGGGATGTGGGGTGTGGGAATGGGGTATGGGGTGAGATAATGGGGTATAGGGTGTGGGATATGGCAATAGCGGTGTGGGAGTAATGGGGTGAGGCTATGGGGTGTGGGAATGGGGTATGGGGTGTGGGATATGGCAGTGGGGTGGGACTGTGGGGATGGGGTGTGGGATGTGGCAATGAGGTGTGGGAATGGGGTGAGACAATGGGGTATGGGGTGCAGGAGTGGGGTATGGGATATGGCAATGGGCTGCGGGAATGGGGGGCGGTGATGGGGTGCGGGATGCTGACACCCCACAGCGATGCCCTGACCCCACAGAGCACTGCGCCCCAAAGCACTGCGCCGGTCCATAAAACCAAAGGGTAACGGCCCCGCAGCTCCGGGTTTTGGGGTCAGCTTGGGGTGTTGTTGTGGTTTTGGGTGTTGGAGTGTCAGGGTGCAGTGGGATGTTGGAGTGCCGGGGTGTTGTTGGGGTGTGGGGGTGTTTTGGGGTGTGGGGGTGTTGTCAGGGTGTTGTGGGGGTGTTGCTGGGGGGGGCAGGGTGTTGGGGTGTCGGGGTGCTGTTGGGGTGTGATGGTTTGGGGTCCTGGGGTGTCGTTGGGATGTCGGGGTGTTGTGGGGGTGTTGGGGTGGTTTTTGGTGTTGGGGTATCAGGATGTCAGGGCATTGTTGGGGTGTTTTTGGGGTGTTGTCAGGGTGTTGGGGTGCTGGGTTGTTGGGGTGGTGTTGGGGTGATGTTGGGGTGTCAGGGTGTTGAGGGGCCATTGTTGGGGTGTTGTTGGGGTGTTGTTGGCTTGTTGGGAACTGTTGCTGGGGTGTTGTTGGAGTGTTGGGGTGTTGTCAGGATGGGGTGTCAGGGTCTGGGGGTGCAGTGTGTTGTTGGGGTGTTGTTGGGGTCTCAGAGTGTTGTTGGGGTGTTGGGATGTCAGGGTGTTGTAGGGTTTTGGGGTGTTGTTGGGGAGGATCGGTGTGTTGGGGTGTATTGGGGTGTGGGTGTGTTGTGTTGTTGGGTGTTGCGGGGCTGTTGTGGGGCACTGTGGGGTGCTGTTGGCTGTTGTTGGGTATTGTTGGGCGCTGTTGGGTGTTGGGTACTGTGGGGCGCTGTTGGGTTGTTGTGGGGTTGTTGTGGGGTTGTTGTGGGCTGTTGTTGGGTGTTGTTGGGTGTCGGGCACTGTGGGGTGCTGTGGAGTGTTGTGGGGTGCTGTTGGGTTGTTGTTGGGTGCTGTTGGGTGTTGGGCACTATGGGGCGCTGTGGGGCTGTTATGGGGCCCTGTAGGGTTGTTGTGGGGCTGTTGTTGGGTGCTGTTGTGGGGCTGTTGTGGGGCTGTTGTTGGGTGCTGTTGTGGGGCTGTTGTGGGGCAGTTGTTGGGTGCTGTTGGATGTTGTTGGGTATTTGGTACTGTGGGGCGCTGTGGGGCTGTTATGGGCGCTGTAGGGTTGTTGTGGGGCTGCTGTTGGGTGTTGTGGGGCAGCTGTGGGGCAGTTGTGGGGCAGGACCACCTCCATACCAGGTCCAGGCTGGTGCGCTCCAACACGTCCACCATCTTCTCCAGCCGCGTCCGCGCCGTGAAGATGAAATCGTCGTCCACCCACAGCACGTATTTGGTGCTCACCTGGGAGATGGCCAGGTTCCGCCCCGCGAACCAGCCCTGCACACCGTGTCAGCCCCACGGCCTGCCCCACACAGCCTGCCCCACACACAGCCCGCCCCACACAGCCTGCCCCACACAGCCCCTGCCCCACAGTGCCACCACCCCATCTTGTCCCCACCCCCTGCTCCCACCACCCCAATGTTCCCCCCCCCGCCCCGATGTCCCCACTCCACGTCCCCATCACACCCCCATGACCTTTGGCCCCACAGGACCCCGATGTCCCCCACCCCTCGATTCCACCACTCCAGCTCATCCCAGTGACCCCCACCCCCATCTTCCCACCACCCCGTGCTCCTATCAGACCTCGGTGACCCCACTCCACGTTCCCACCACCTCAATATCTTCACCCCCACAGTCCCACCGCCCCAGTGTCCCCCACCCCATGGTCCTACCAGACCCCAATGACCCCAATCCTTCATCCCACCGCCCCGATGCCCCCCACCCCACAATCCCACCACCCCAGTGACCCCAATCCTTCATCCCACCACCGTGATGCCCTCCACCCCAGGGTCCTATCAGACCCTGCTGACCCCATCCCTCGATCCCACCACCCCAATACCCCCACCCAAGGTCCTATCAGACCCCAGTGACCCCAATCCTTCATCCCACCATCCAAATGCCTCCCACCCCACAATCCCACCACCCCAATGACCCCAATCCTTCATCCCACCACCGTGATGCCCCCCCACCCCACAGCCCTATCAGATCCCAATGACCCCATCCCTCAATCCCACCACCCCGATGCCCCCCACCCCAAGGTCCTATCAGACCCCAATGCCCCCCACCCCACAATCCCACCACCCCAATGACCTCAATCCTTCATCCCACCACCAGGAACTTACCCAGATGCCCTCCACCCCAAGGTCCTATCAGACCCCAGTGACCCCATCCCTCAATCCCACCACTCCAGTGCCCCCCCCCAAGGTCCTATCAGACCCCAATGACCCCATCCCTCAATCCCACCACCCCGATGCCCCCCACCCCAAGGTCCTATCAGACCCCAATGACCCCATCCCTCAATCCCATCACCCCGATGCCCCCCACCCCACGGCCCTATCAGACCCCGATGACCCCAGCCCTCGATTCCCACCCCCCACCGCCCCCCCCGCGCCCCCGGCCCACCTTTCCGAAGGGCATGAGGTAGTGCTCCAGGTGGGGGGCCCTGCAGGCTCTCGGGCCTCTGGCTGTCGTCGGCCACCACGATGGTGACGGTGGGGTAGAAGCGCCGGATGCTGGCGATGAGCGCCCGCAGTTTGTCGTAGCGCAGGAACGTCTTGGTGGCGATGGTCACCAGCGCCGTCACGTTGTACCCTGTGGGGGGGCCATCAGCGCCCGCCCGGGGGGGGCTGGGGAGCCGGGGGGGGGGGTTTTGGGGGTCGCTCACCGCCGTCCCCATCGCTGTCCCCGGAGCCGTAGAGGCGGGGGGTGGGCGGGTGGCGGATGCGGATGGCGAAGGAGGCTTCGTGGCCGGGGGTGGAGAACTGCACTGCAGGGCAGAGGGGAGATTTGGGGGGGGATTCTGGGGGGGCACGGTACCCCAAACCGACCTGCGGCGGAGCATCCGTGGGGCCCTGTGGCCATTGTCCCCCCCCCCCAGGTCTTGCTGGTGTCACCGCATGGCCATCTCCCCCCCCGCCATCAATCTCATCATTGACACCCCATGGCCATTGTGCCCCCCCCCCCCCAGGTCCCGTTGGTGTCACTCACCCCCCTCCCAGTCTCATTATTCTCACTCCATGGCCATCGTGTCCCCCCCTTCCCCCCCCAGGTCCCACTGGCGTCACCCCATGGCAGCCCTCCCCCCCCCCCAGGTCCCCGTGTGTCACTGCAGTGCCACCCCCCCCACACTCCCATGCCACCCCCAGGTCCCCACCCCCTATGCCCCCCCCCCCCCCCCCCACATCACTCCCAGTGCCCCCCTACCACACCCCCCATGTCCCCCCCAGGTTCCGACCATCCATGTCCTCCCAGTACCCCCCCATGGCCCCCCCATGGCCCTACCACCCATGTTCCCTCCCATGTCCCCCAGTGCCCCCCCCAAAGCCCCCCATACCACCCCCAGGTCCCTACCACCCATTTACCCCCCACCCCACCCCCCACATCACCCTCAGTGCCCCCCTACCACTCCCCCCATGCCAATTCAGGTCCCCACCTCCCACGTACCCCCCTCACCCCCCCTTCCCCCCCAGTGCCCCCCTACCATGCCCCCCCCGTCACCCCCAGGAACTTACCACCCATGTGCCCCCCCCATCCCCCATACCACCCCCAGGTCCCTACCACCCACGTCTCCCCCCCATCCCACGTCACCCCCAGTCCCACCCCACCCACGTGTCCCCTCCCCCCCCCGTGTCCCCCAGTGCCCCCCCCAGCACACCGATGTCTGCGGTGTCGGGATGGAACACGGTGTTGGTGTAGGTGACGAACTGCAGCTGCCTGTTCAGGTGATCCAGGCGGGCGGCCGCCAGCGACAGCTGAGCCCCCCCCTCACCGCGAAGCGTCACCCCCTCCACCTCCGCCGCCACCGCCAGCGTCCCCAGGGTGGCCGTCAGGTTCACCTGGGGGGGGGACGACACACCATGGGGTCCCACTGGTGTCACCCCATGGCCATCTCCCCTCAGGTCCCATCATTGTCACCCCATGGCCATCCTGCCCCCCCCCATCAATCCCATCATTGTCACCCCATGGCCATCCTGCCCCCCCCCCATCAATCCTATTATTGTCACCACCCCATGGCCATCCTGCCCCCCCCATCAATCCCATCATTGTCACCCCATGGCCATCCTGCCCCCCCCCCCATCAATCCTATTATTGTCACCACCCCATGGCCATCCTGCCCCCCCCATCAATCCCATCATTGTCACCCCATGGCCATCCTGCCCCCCCCCCCCATCAATCCTATTATTGTCACCACCCCATGGCCATCGTGCCCCCCCACCCAGATCCCATTGATGTCACCCCACAGCCATCTCCCCCCCATCCCCATCCCTATTATTGTCACCCCCATGGCCATCGTGCCCCCCCCCCAGGTCCCATTGGTGTCACTGCCCCCCTCCCAATCCCATCATTGTCACCCCATGGCCATCCTGCCCCCCCCCCCTCCCGTGCCCCCCCATACCTCATAGACCGTCCTGCTCGCTGCCTGCAGACTGAGCCCTGTGGATTGGGGGGGGGGGATCAGGGGGGGCCCATCGGACCCCCCCATCGCATCTCCCCCAGCCCTTCCCCCCTCGTGCCCCCTTTCGTTGTGTCCCCAATGTCACCCCCCCGGCCCCCAACACGTGCCCCTCCCCCCAACGCTTGCTTCTCTCCAGTGTGACCCCCCCCATCCCCTGTGCCGCATTGTGCCCCCAGACCCCCAGCTTGAACCCCCTGGCCTCAAACGTGACCCCCCCCTTCCCCTCAACTTTCCCCCGTGCCCCCCATTCCAAATCCCCACCTTCCCCCTCCCCCACACCCCCCAATTTCCCCCCCCACCTCCCGACCTACCCCATCGCCCCCCTCACACCAAACCCCCCGTGCCCCCCCACCCCATCACCCCCTTCCTTCTCCCTCCCCCCTCACGACCCCCAGTCTTCCTCCCAACCTTCCCCCCCCCCATCACCCCAAACCTTCCCCCTGCCCCCCTGATCCCCCACCTTCCCCCTCCCCCTCCTACCCCCCCCATTTCCCCCCCTCCCCCCCATACCCTCCATCCTCCCCCCCATACCCCCCTCCCCATACCCCGACCTTTTCCTCCCCTCGCCCCACACCCCCGTTCCCCCCCACACCCCCGTGCCCCCCCCGCCCCCCCTCACCAGGCACCAGCACGGTCTGCAGCGGCCGCACCTCCACCCCCTGTGCCGGGTATTCCAGGGGGGAGTTGGCTCGCACCACCAGCAGGCGGTCAGCGGGGGATTGCACCCTATGGGGGGTCGGGGCGGCAGGTTGGCTGGAGGACCCCCCCCAAACCCCCCCGACCCCACAGGTCCATCTCGCCCAGTATGGACACCACCGTTCCTTTCTGCTCTATAACGACATCAGGGTCCCCACCCAGCCCCCCAAAGTCCCCCAGCCCCATCTGGCCCCCAGGGTCCCATTCAGCCCCGTACGGACCTCAGGGTCCTTTTCTACCCTATATGGAGCTCAGGGTCCCGCCCAGCCCCATATGGACCCCATGTGCCCCACTCAGCCCCATATGGCCCCCAGGGTCCCATTCATCCCCGTATGGCCTCCAGGGTCCAATCCTTTGCCATACTGACCCCATGTGCCCCATATGGCCCCATATGGCCCCCAGGTCCCACTCTAGTCTATATGGCCCCCCGGGGTCCCATTCAGCCATATATGACCCCAGGGTCTCATTTGGCCCTATATGGCCCCTAGGGTCCCAGCCGACCCCATACGGACCCCATGTGCTCCACCCAGTCCCATATGGCCCCCAGAGCCCCCTCTTGTGCCATATGGCCCTTGGGGTCCCAGTCATCCCCATATGGTGCTTTGGGTCCAATCCTGTGCCATACTGACCCCACGTGCCCCACCCAGCCCCATATGGCCCCCTGGGCACCCACCCAGCCCTATATGGCCCTCGGGGTCCCCCCCAGCCCCATATGGCCCCAAGGGCACCCATTCAGCCCCATATGGCCCTCGGGGTCCCCCCAGCCCCATATGGCCCGCAGCCCCTGCAGTGCCGCTCACCGCAGCCGGTGCCGCCGATATTCTCTCTCCCGCAGCCGCTGCAGCCGGGGCAGCTCCTCGGGGCTGAAGGCGCTGCCGAAATCCACGCTGTGGCTCTGCCCGAACAGCGGCAGCGGCAGCCCCGGCTCTGCCTCACACGAGCACGCGTTCCTGGGCAGCAGCCTGCGTGGCACCGCGGCACCACAACAGCATGGCACCACGACAGCATGGCATCATGGCACCATAACAGCACCATGGCACCACGACAGCATGGCATCATGGTATCATGGCACCACAACAGCATGGCACCATGACAGCATGGCATCATGGCATCATGGCACCACAACAGCATGGCACCACGACAGCATGGCATCATGGCACCATAACAGCACCATGGCACCACGACAGCATGGCATCATGGCATCATGGCACCACAACAGCACCATGGCACCACAACAGCATGGCATCATGGCATCATGGCACCACAACAGCATGGCACCACAACAGCATGGCATCATGGCATCATGGCACCATAACAGCATGGCACCACAACAGCATGGCATCATGGCATCATGGCACCATAACAGCACCATGGCACCACAACAGCATGGCATCATGGCATCATGGCACCATAACAGCACCATGGCACCACAACAGCATGGCACCACAACAGCATGGCACCACGACAGCATGGCATCATGGCACCACGACAGCATGGCATCATGGCACCATAACAGCACCATGGCACCACAACAGCATGGCACCACAACAGCATGGCATCATGGCATCATGGCACCACAACAGCATGGCATCATGGCACCATAACAGCACCATGGCACCACAACAGCATGGCACCACGACAGCATGGCATCATGGCATCATGGCACCACAACAGCATGGCACCATGACAGCATGGCATCATGGCATCATGGCACCACAACATCATGGCATCATGGCACCATAACAGCATGGCATAATAGCACCATAACAGCATGGCACCATGGCACCATGGCACCACAGCAGCATGGCACCATGACAGCATGGCATCATGGCATCATGGCACCACAACATCATGGCATCATGGCACCATAACAGCATGGCATAATAGCACCATAACAGCATGGCACCATGGCACCATGGCACCACAGCAGCATGGCACCATGACAGTGTGGCATCATGGCACCATAACAGTGTGGCACCATGGCATCAAAACAGCACCATGGCATCATAGCACCATGACAGCGTGGCACCATGGCATCATAACAGTGTGGCACCATGACAGCATGGCACCATGGCACCATAGCACCACAACAGCATGGCACCGTAACAGCATGGCACCATGTTACCATGACAGCATGGCACCATGGCACCACAACAGCATGGCATCATGGCATCATAGCACCATAACAGCATGGCACCATGGCATCATGGCACCACAGCAGCATGGCACCGTGGCATCATAACAGCATGGCACCATGGCACCACAACAGCATGGCACCATAACAGTGTGGCACCATGACAGCATGGCACCATGGCACCACAACAGCATGGCATCATGGCACCATGGCATCATAGCACCACAACAGCATGGCACCATGTTACCATGACAGCGTGGCACCATGGCACCACGACAGCACGGCACCACACCCATCACCGTGGCACCAGGGCACCACATCCCTGTATCACCACGGCACCACAGCCCCCAGCACCCCACGGCACCGCGGCACCGTGTCACCACGGCACTATTCCCCCATTACCCCCCGTCCCCCATTACCCCCAATAGCCCCATTGCCCCCCCGTGCCCCCAATATCCCCCTTCCCCCAGTGCCTCCGTTGCTCCCAGTGCCCCCAGTCCCCCCCAGTGCCCCCGTTGCCCCCAGAATCCCCTTTCCCTCCGGTGCCCCCCGTTTCCCCATTCTCCCCATCACCCCATAATGCCCCCGTTTCCCCCAATACCCCATTCCCCCCATTTCCCCCAATATCCCAGTGCACCCAGTTCTCCATATTCCCCCAATGCCCCCATTTCCATCACAGCCCCCCGATACCCCAATATCCCCAGTTCCCCCGTGCCCCACTGCCCCCCTTTCCCCCAATACCCCAATGCCCCCATTTCCCTCATCGTCCCCCCAACACCCCCCTACCCCAACGCCCCCCATTTCCCCCAACACCCCCAATACCCCAATGCACCCAGCTCTCTCACATTCCCCCAATACCCCAATAACCCCAATTCTCTCATAGCGCCCCAATACCCCAATAACCCAATGCCCCCCGTTCCCTCACAGCCCCATTTCCCCCAGTACCCCAACACCCCAATGCCCCCAGCTCCCTCCTCGCCCCCCAACACCCCCAATACCTCCAGCACCCCCAAGACCCCCCGTTTCCCCCAATACCCCAATGCCCTTATTTCCCCCAATGCACCAAGGTCCCCACTTCCCCCAACACCCCCAGTTCTCCATTTCCCTCACAGCCCCCATTTCCTTCATAGCCCCCCAACACCCCATTTCCCCCAATGCCCCAATGCCCCCATTTCCCTCATCGGCCACCAATACCCCAATATCTCCAACACCCCCACTACCCCAACGCCCCCATTTCCCCCAATGCCCCCAATACCCCAATGCCCCCGTTTCTCTCACAGCCCCCACTTCCCCAACACCCCCAATACCTCAATGCCCTCATCGCCCCCCAACTCCCCCAATATCCCAACACCCCAATGCCCCCATTTCCCTCATCGTCCCCCCAGCACCCCCATTTCCCCCAATACCCCCAAACCCCCAAACCCCCATTTCCCCCAATACCTTCAACACCCCCAAACCCCCATTTCCCCAACACCCCCAAACCCCCATTTCCCCATTTCCCCAACACCCCCCAAACCCCCATTTCCCCCATTTCCCCCAACACCCCAACACCCCCCATACCCAACCATGCCCACCCGTACCCCAACGCCCCCATTTCCCTCATCCCCCCCCGCACCCCCCACTCACCCCATGACGTCGTCCTTCAGCCGGAAGGCGATGTGTGGGTAGGCGCGGGGGGGGGCTCCGGGCGGGGGGGGCCGGGAGGCCGTCGCTCTGGGGGTGCCGCAGATCCACGCTGCGGGGGGGGGCTTTGGGGGCACACAGGTGCAGCAGCAGCGCGGCCAGCGAGGCCGAGGCCAGCAGCAGCAGGCAGAGCGGCTTCGGGCCCGGCCGCATCCTGCGGGGCTGCGGGACCAGTAGGGACCAGTATGAGCCAGCATGGACCAGTACGGACCAGTACGGACCAGTATGGACCAGTGTGAGCCAGCATGGACCAGTACGGACCAGTATGGACCAGTATGGACCAGCATGGACCGGTGTGAGCCAGCATGCACCAGTATGGACCAGTATGGACCAGTATGGACCGGTGTGAGCCAGCATGGACCAGTATGGACCAGTAGGGACCGGTGTGAGCCAGCATGGACCAGTATGGACCAGTATGAGCCGGCATGCACCAGTACGGACCAGTAGGGACCGGTGTGAGCCAGCATGCACCAGTACGGACCAGTATGGACCGGTGTGAGCCAGCATGCACCAGTACGGACCAGTATGGACCAGTGTGAGCCAGCATGGACCAGTACGGACCAGTATGGACCA
Source organism: Chrysolophus pictus (assembly GCA_037305975.1). Taxonomy (NCBI): domain Eukaryota; kingdom Metazoa; phylum Chordata; class Aves; order Galliformes; family Phasianidae; genus Chrysolophus; species Chrysolophus pictus. The sequence continues at coordinate 57,724 of JAYKPI010000093.1, read as the reverse complement.
GCATGGACCAGTACGGACCTACATGGACCAGTATGAGCCAGCATGGACCAGTACGGACCAGTATGAGCTAGCATAGACCAGTACAGACAGTATGGACCGGTATGAGCCAGCATGCACCAGTATGGACCAGTATGGACCAATACAGATCACTATGGACCAGTATGAACCAGTACAGACAAGTATGGACCAGTACGAGCCAATATGAACTAGTACAGACCAGTAAGAGCCAGTACAGACCAGTATGGACCAATAAGAGCCAGAAGGAGCATGTATGAAGCAGTATGAGCCAGTGTGAACCAGTAAGAGCTAGTATGAGCCAGTATGGACCAGTATGAGCCAGTATGAATTACTGTGAGCCACTAAGAGCCAGTATGGACCAGTATGGACCAGTAAGAGCCAGTATGAATTACTATGAGCCACTAAGAGCCAGTATGAGCCAGTATGGACCAGTATGGACCAGTAAGAGCTAGAAAGAACCAGTACGAGTCAGTGTGTGCCAGGATGACCCAGTATGACCCAGTATGACCCAGTATGACCCAGTACAGAGCACCGTGTGCCACTGTGCAGCCCCCCACGAGACAGCGTGAGCCGCTGGGAGCGGGTGGGAGCGGTACCAGTAAACCAGTGTGCACCAGTATGGACCCATGGGGACCAGCATGAGCCCCTGGGGACCAGTATGAGCCAGTATGAACCCCTAAGAACCAGTATAAACCAGTGAGAACCAGTACAAACCAGTGAGAGCCAGTGGGCGTGAGATGAAACCAATGTGCACCAGAAGAAATAAACCAGTGCACACCAGTATGAACCCCTGGGAACCAGTATGGCACTATTCACACCAGTATAAACCAGTATGAACCAGTAAGAATGACTATGAACCCATGAGAACCAGTACAAACCAGCATGCACCAGTTCAAACTGGTGTGAAACACTGCAAGAAGCAGTGCAGACCAGTGAGAACCAGTAGGCACCAGTACAACCCAGTGTGCGTCAGTATGAACAGTGAGAACCAGTATGGACCCATTCACACCAGTACAAACCAGTGTGCACCAGTGCAAAATGGTGCAAACCAGTGAGAAGTGGGGGGGAACCACTGCTCCCAGTGCTCCCAGTACAAACCAGTGCCTCCCAGTGCCACCCAGTACAAACCAGTGCCCCCAACACTGCCACCCTGTGTCCTCAGTGCTCCCAGTGCAAACCAGTGCCTCCCAGTGCAAACCAGTGCTCCCAGTGCAAACCAGTGCCTCCCAGTGGAAACCAGTGTCCTCAGTTCCACTCAGTGCCACCCAGTGTCCCCAGTGCAAACCAGTGTCCCCAGTGCAAACCAGTGCTCCCAGTGTCCCACACTGCCACCCAGTATCCCAGGGCAAACCAGTGCCCCCAGTGCCACCCAGTACAAACCAGTGCTCCCAGTGCCCCCCACTGCCCCCAGTTCCACCCAGTGTCCCCACTGCAAACCAGTGCCTCCCAGTATCCTTAATGCAAACCAGTGCTCCCAGTACAAACCAGTGCAAACCAGTGCAAACCAGAGCTTCCCAGTGCCTGCAGCACTGCCACCCAGGGTCCCCAGTAGGAACCAGGGCCAAACCAGTGCTCCAGTGCAAACCAGTGCCACCCAGTGGAAACCAGTGTCCTCAGTTTCACTCAGTGCCACCCACTGTCCCCAGTGCAAACCAGTGCTCCCAGTGCAAACCAGTGCTTCCAGTGTCCCACACCACCACTCAGTGTCCCCAGTGCAAACCAGTGCTCCCAGTGCTCCCAGTGCAAACCAGTGCTTCCAGTGTCCCACACCACCACCCAGTATCCCAGGGCAAACCAGTGCCCCCAGTGCCACCCAGTACAAACCAGTGCCCCCAGTGCCACCCAGTACAAACCAGTGTCCCCAGTGCCTCACACTGCCACCCAGTGTGTCCAGTGCTTCCCAGTGCCCCCAGTTCCATGCAGTGCCACCCAGTACAAACCAGTGCTCCCAGTGCCCCCCACTGCCCCCAGTTCCACCCAGTGTCCCCACTGCAAACCAGTGCCTCCCAGTATCCTTAATGCAAACCAGTGCTCCCAGTGCAAACCAGTGGAAATCAGAGCTTCCCAGTGCCCGCAGCACTGCCACCCAGTGTCCCCAGTAGGAACCAGGGCCAAACCAGTGCTCCCAGTGCAAACCAGTGCCACCCAGTGGAAACCAGTGTCCTCAGTTTCACTCAGTGCCACCCACTGTCCCCAGTGCAAACCAGTGCTCCCAGTGCAAACCAGTGCTTCCAGTGTCCCACACCACCACCCAGTGTCCCAGGGCAAACCAGTGCCCCCAGTGCCACCCAGTACAAACCAGTGCCCCCAGTGCCACCCAGTACAAACCAGAGCCCCCAGTGCCTCGCACTGCCACCCAATGTGTCCAGTGCTTCCCAGTGCCCCCAGTTCCACCCAGTGTCCCCACTGCAAACCAGTGGTTCCCAGTATCCTTAATGCAAACCAGTTCTCCCAGCACAAACCAGTGCAAACCAGTGCAAACCAGAGCTTCCCAGTGCCTGCAGCACTGCCACCCACGGTCCCCAGTAGGAACCAGGGCCAAACCAGTGCTCCCAGTGCAAACCAGTGCCACCCAGTGGAAACCAGTGTCCTCAGTTCCACTCAGTGCCACCCAGTGTCCCCAGTGCAAACCAGTGCTCCCAGTGCAAACCAGTGCTTCCAGTGTCCCACACCACCACCCAGTGTCCCAGGGCAAACCAGTACCACCCAGTGCCACCCAGTACAAACCAGTGCCCCCAGTGCCTCACACTGCCACCCAGTGTGTCCAGTGCATCCCAATGCCCCCAGTTCCATGCAGTGCCACCCAGTACAAACCAGTGCTCCCAGTGCCCCCCACTGCCCCCAGTTCCACCCAGTGTCCCCACTGCAAACCAGTGCCTCCCAGTATCCTTAATGCAAACCAGTGCTCCCAGTGCAAACCAGTGGAAATCAGAGCTTCCCAGTGCCCGCAGCACTGCCACCCAGTGTCCCCAGTAGGAACCAGGGCCAAACCAGTGCTCCCAGTGCAAACCAGTGCTCCCAGTGCCATGCACTGCCACCCAGTGCCACCCACTGGAAAGCAGTACCACCCAGTACCACCCAGTACCACCCAGTACCACCCAGTGGTCCCAGTGCCTCTCTCTGCCACCCAGTGCCTCCCAGTGCCTCCCAGTCCCCCCTGTTCCCCCCCTCAGCCCCTCACCTCAGCGCGGGCGCTGCTCCCGGGGGGGGTCGGGGGGGGCTCAGCCCACACTCATGGCTCTGCCCCTCAGCGGCGGCGGGGGAACGGCTGGGGATGGGGACAGGGGGTGGCACCGGGGACGGGGGGGGGGCACGCAACCCCAGAGCCCCCCGTCCCACCCCGGTACTGAGGGAAGGGGGGGGGCACCCCCCAACATATCCCCCCCAACATATCCCCCCCCAAAAAAATATAACCCACATGGGAGCATATTGGGGAGGGGGGGCACAGGCGGTGGGTGACTCCCCCCTCAACATAGCTGCCCCCCCCCCAAAAAAAAAAAAAACCCATAACCCACATGGGGATCTATGGGGGGAGGGTCACATCCCCAACAACCCCCCCAACAACCCCCCCCCGGCATAAAAAATAACCCATAACCCACATAGGGACCTATGGAGGGGAGGGGGGGGGAGATGGGGGGTGTTGGGGATGCAGGGGTGGGGCTGGGGGGGGGGAGCGAGGTGGGGAGGATGCTGGGCTGGGGGGGCCGAGTTGAGGGGGAGGGTTTGGGGGGGGGGGCGGTGGCTGTGAGGCCCCGGGGGGTGGTGGGTGTTGGGGGGGATGCGGCGGCCGCTGATGTCGTTGTCGGGATTTTGTCGGGGCAGGTGCTGCTCCCCCCCCTCCCACTCTGCGATATATCGCGATACGGCCGGGCCCTACCTGGCTCTGCCGGCGTCTCCCGGAGCTCCGCGGCCACACCGGTACCGGTCGGGGGAGGGGGAGGGGGAGGCGATCAGTGCGCCCCCGGTGGACCCGAACCGGAACGGCACCGCCGCAGCTCCGGGAGCGGCCGGGGGGGGCAGTGGGGGGGAGGCGGGTCCGGGATACAAAGTGTGGGGGGGGAGAATAAAGGGGGGGGCGGCACAGGGCGGGCTCTGTGCCCACGTTGGGAGCGCACAACGGAGTCATTGAGAGCGGGAGGGCGGCGGGGGGGGACAAAGGGAGGGGATAAAAGGGGGGGGCAGGGGAGATTGGGAGGGTTGTGGGGGTGAGGGCGATGTGGGGGGGGATATGTGGGGTTGGAGGCAGAGGGGGGGGCCTGCGGGGGGTGAGAGAGGGGTTTAACGGGGCGTGCCGCGGGGGCGTGAACACTGCGGGGGGGCGCGGGGGGGGCACGTTCGGTCCCAGCTGCGGCACGGACGGCTCCCACAGCCCCACTGAGCCCCGCTGGGATCGGACCCACTGCACCCTCCCACCCCCCGCTCCCGGTAATCACGTGACCGCCACCGCCTCTTCCCCCCTCCCCCGGGATGCTCCGCCGCCTCCACCAATCAGGAGGCGGGAATCGCCTGCATCCCGCTCGGCCAATGGGAGCGCGCTGCGCCACCGCGCTGCGACTTTAAGGGGCGGGACTGCGTCACCCCGCGGGGCGGGGCCGCGCCTTCTCATTGGCCGCGACCGCGACGACTCGGCCCAATCGCGTGCGCGCACGGAGCCCGCCGCCGCCTCACTCCCGCAACGGCCTCAATCCAGGGGACTCCCTCCCCGCCCGACGGCCAATAGGAGACGCTCTCCTCGCCGACTGACGGCCAACCGCCCAATCGCCGCGCGGTTCGCCGGGAGGGGCGGGCCGAGCGAACGAGGCGGCGGGCGGAAGCGGGGCGGCGGGGCAAGATGGCGGCGGCGCCGGGGTTGGCGTTGCTGGCGCTGCTGGCGGCGCTGCGGGCGGGGAGCGGAGCGCTCAACATGCGGGAGCTGAGCGACATGGCGTACGGGCTGGAGATACTGAGGGAACCCGTGCTGGCCGGGCAGGTGACCGGCCGGGGGCTGCGGGGCGCGGCGACGGGCCAGGAACGGGGGGGGGGGAGGGGAGGAGTGGGGGGGGTACTGGGAATGGGAACTGGGAGTGGGGATGGGAATGGGAATGGGAATGGGCAGTGGGCACTGGGAGGGGGAACTGGAATGGAATGGGAATGGGCAGTGGGAACTGGAGCGCGGTGTCGAGAACTGGGGATGGGCAGCGGGAACTGGGAGGGGGAACTGGGAGGGGATGCTGGGAACGGGGAATGGCACTGAGAATGGGAACTGGGAACTGGAGCAGATACTGGGAGCGAGGTCTGGGAATGGGCAGCGGGAACTGGGAACTGGGAACAGATACTGGGAGTGGGGAGTGGAAATGAGCATCAGGAGCGGGTTGTGAGGGTGCTGGGAACGGGAGAAGGGAGCTGGGAGCAGCTGCTGGGTGCGGTACTGGGAGCTGGGGGGGGGAGGAGGGCGGTGGGGATGAGCACTGGGTGAAGGTGTGGGAATGGGAACGGGCACCAAGAATGGGGAATGGGAGGAGGGAACTGGGAACAGGTGCTGGGAATGGGAAAGGGGCGCTGGGAACAGGCGCTGGGGAGGGGGCACTGATAACGGGAGGGGGCACTGATGGGAGGGGGCACTGATGGGGAGGGGGCACTGATGTGGGCAACAGGAACAGGCAGCGGGGCAGCGTGAGTGGGCAGCAGCCCCAGGCCCGACCCCAAATGGGGATGGGCGGTGGGAACGGGGCCCGGATCCAAACTGGGATCTGTGGGGCGGGCTGTGGGGTCCTATGGGAACAGCCATGATGGGGGGGCGGGGGGGGGCAGGGGAGCAGCGCTGGGCCCGGGCAGGAAATGCGGGCAGGAAGGAGGGGGTCTGAGGGTGGCAGCGGACGTGGGGCGACAGCGGGGGGCTTTTGGGGGGGTGGGAGCAGCTTCCCCCTGCATAGGGGTCCCCGTGGGGCCGTACCTCGGTGCTGTGGGGGCTGCAGCCGTCACCACGAGGCCGGTGACCACGGTGACGACGGTGACGACGGTGGCGGTGACCCGGAGCAGCGCTCGGCAGCCGCTTCCGCAATGCCGTCAGCGCGGCGGGGCGCGGCATGGGGCAAAGTCTGCGCCCCACGGCGCTGTGCTGGCGGGGGCACCCCGACCCCCCCGACACGGGAGTCCCCTCGTGTCACCGCCACACCACCCCCAGCCTGGCCCTGCGGTCCCCTGTGTCACCCACCCACCCCAGGGGTCCCTTTGGGTCACCCTTCCCTCTGTTCCAGCCTGGCCGTGAGGGTCCCCTTGTGTCACCACCCCCTATTCCTCCCCAGGGGTCCTCTTGTGTCACCCTCTCCCCCCTTATGCCCCCCCTCACCCCCCAGCCTGGCCCTGGGGTCCCCTGTGTCACCCACCCACCCCAAGAGTCCCTTTGTGTCACCCTCCCTCTATTCTGGCCCTGAGTGTCCCCTTGTGTCACCACCCCCCCATTGCCAGGGGTCCTCTTGTGTCACCCCTCCCTTTATGTCCCCCACCCCCCAGCCTGGCCCTGGGGGTCCCCTTGCATCACCACCCCCCCAGCCTGGCCCTGGGGTCCCCTTGTGTCACGCCCCCACCCCCAGGAGTCCCTTTCTGTCACCCTCCCTCCATCACAGCCTGGCCACGAGTGTCCCCTTATGTCCCCACCCCCCACCCCATGCGATGTCACTGCTCCCACCATTCTCACCCTCCCCCCCCACGTCACCCTTCTTCCTGTACCCCCTCTTCTGCCAGTGCCACTCCCCCCCCCCCCCAACCCCCCCAGCAGAGTCACCCCCCCCCCCCCATTCCTCCCAGCCTCACCCCCCTTTGTGCTGTGCCCCCCCAGCAGCAGACGGCCGACGTGGTGACGGTGTCCTCAGTGTTCCAGCAGCGCTACGAATGCCGTTTGCCCCCCGCCGCCCTTCACCGCCCCCCCCGAGCCCCCCCCAGAATCTCGGCCCTACAATGGCTCCGGGGTGGCTGAGCTGCTGCGCCCCATGGCTGCGGCCCCCCTGCCTGCTCAAGGTGTGTGCGAGAATAGGGGGGGGGTGGGAAGGGCTGGGGAGGGGGGAGCACGGCATGCTGCCCGCCCCCCCCCCCTTGGTGTCCCCCAACTCCCCCCCCCATCATCCCATCTCCTGCAGACCAAGGACTGGTGGACGTACCGCTTCTGCTATGGGAAGCACATCCAGCAGTACCACGTGGAAGGTGTGTGTGCCCCCCCAAAAATCCCCCAAAACAAGGGAGTGTGTGTCTGTGACCCCTACACGGGGGGGTCAGGTGTGTCACCCCCCCCCCCCCCATCCTTCCACACAGCTGTGTGTGTGTGTGTGTGTGTGTGCGCCCTCCCCCAGATGGGGGTGTCCTCCCTCTCTCTCCCCTCCTCCCAAAGATGAGGTGTGTTCCCTTCCCCCCCCAGATGAGCTGAACCCCCCCCCCCAAGATGTGCCCCCAGTGAGGAGGGGTGACACAAGGGGACCCCTGGCGATGTGGGGGGGGTGGTGACATAAGGGGACCCTCAGGGCCAGGCTGGAATAGAGGGGGGGTGACGCAAAGGGACCCCTGGGGGTGGGTGGGTGACACAGGGGGACCCCAGGGCCATAAAGTGAGGTGTCACCCCCCCTCCCAAAGATGCGGTGTCGCCCCCCCCAAGATGAAGTGCCATTCCACCCCCTCCCCTTATAGATGAGGTGTCCCCTTCCCCCCCAGATGAGATGTTCCCCCCCCCCAAGATGAGGCATCCCCTGCTCCCCCCAGCCATACCCCCCATTGCCACACTCCCTTCTCACTGCCTCATTCTCCCCCCCCACGCCCAACTCCTGCCCCCCCCCTCCACCCTGTGTGCCCCCCCAGACTCAGAGATCAAAGGCGACATCCTCTTCCTCGGCCACTTCCAGTCAGCCTTCGATTGGGACGACGCAGCAGCCCAGGTGGGTGCGCAGCCCTACTGGGGGCCAGCAGACCCCCCCCGGGGGTCCCACATCCCCACTTATTGCCGTGCCCCCCCTTGCCCCCCTCAGGCCTCCACGCAGCACCGCCTGAAGCGCTACCACAGCCAAAGCTACGGCAATGGCTCCCGCTGCGACCTCACGGGGTCACCCAGGGAAGCAGAAGTGCGGGTAAGCACTGAGGGGGGCACAGACCCCCCGACCCCCCCACACACGACGGGGTGCCCCCCCCCGCCCCCCCCGACGCGGGGCTGACGCCGCGTGCCTCAGTTTGTGTGCGAGGAGGGGGCTGGGGATTACATCGCGCGCGTGGACGAGCCGCACTCGTGCTCCTACGTGCTGACGGTGCACACCGGGCGGCTCTGCCAACACCCCTGGCTGCGGCCCCCCCCCGGAGCCGCCCCCCTGAACATCCGCTGCCAGCCCGCCCTCAGCCCGCAGCAGTACGTCAGATACGTCCGAGCGCAAGTCTGTGAGTGGGGGGGCTGGGGGGGGGCTGAGGTTGTGGGGTTAGGGGGTGGGGAGGGGGGGCTGGTGAGGGTGGTCGAAGGGTGGGGGGGGGTGGGGTGTGTGCCAGGGAGTGGGGGGGGTCTGGAGGTGGGGGGGTCTGATGCCCCATGGGGGAACTCCTGAGGTTGGGAGTTGGTGGGGTGTCTGAGGTTGAGGGGGTCCAGGGATTGGGCAGGGGTCCCGGGGGGGTCAGGGTGGGGAGGTTGAAGGAGTTAGGGGTTGGGGAGGGGGGGGCTGGTGCAGGTGGTCGTGGGGTGGGGGGTTGGGGTGTGTGCCGGGGGGTGGGGGGGTCTGATTTTGGGGCTGTCTGGGGGTTTGTAGGGGGTCACGGGGGGTGGGGGAGCTGGGAGGGGTGTCAGGTGGGGGAGGGTCTGGGGTTAGGGAGGTCTGGGAGGTGGGAGATTGGTCAGCAGGTTGGGGGGGTCCTGGGGGGGTTGGGGATCGGAGGTTGAGGGGGTCAGGAGTGGGGGGATTTGTGGTTGGGGCTGTACAGGGGGTTCGGGGTGTCTGGGGGGTGGGGAGGGGGTCCAGGAGGTTGGTGGGGGTGTTGGGGTGGGGGATGGGTCAGCGGATTGGGCGGGGGGGTCAGGGATTTGGGGAGGGGTCCCAGGGGGTCCCCTGGGATTGTCAGGAGTGCAGGTGTTGGTGGGGGGCCTGATGTTAGGGGGTGTCTGAGGTTGGTGGGGGTCCTGGGGGTGGGGAGGGTTGTCTTGGAGGTTGGGGGGGGGTCTGGGGTTGGGGGGATGCGGCATGTGGGGTGGGAGGGGTTCTGTGGGGGGACCCCTGGGGTTGTGGGGAGTGTGGGAGATGGTGGGGTGTCTGAGGTGGAGGGGTCCAGGGACGGGGGAGGGGTCCCGGGGGGGTCAGAGGGTGGGGGGTTCCAGGGCTTGGCAGGGGGGCTGAGGTTGAGGGGGTCAGGTGGGGGGGGTCTGAGGTTGGGGCTGTTCAGGGGGGTCTTGGGGGTGGGGAGGGTGTCTGGGAGGTTGGGGGGGGGGGGAATGGGTCAGGGTGTTGGGGGGTGGTCTGGGATTCTGGGGTCGGAGGGGGCCGGCGGGGTTTGGGAGGGGTCTCGGGGGGGGTCTTGGGGGTGCGTGGCTTGGATGTGGGGGTGGGGTGTGAGGGGGTTTGGGGTTGGTGGGGGGTCTGAGGTTGACGGGCTCAGGAGGTGGGGATGGGTCAGGGAGTGGGGGGGGTGTCAGGGGGTTGGTGAGGGGTCCCGGGGGGGTCTGGGAGAGGGGGGTTGGGGAGGTGTCAGGGGGTTGGGGGGGGAGGTTGGGGCTGGGGGGCTCTACGGGTTGAGGGGGGGGGGTCTGAGGTTAGGGGGCAGTCAGGGGAAGAGGGGGGGGGTCTGGGAGTGGAGGGTTCCAGGATTTGGGGGGGGGAGATCCAGGGGGCAGAGGGTTGTGAGTTGGGAGGGGGTCCAGGGCTTAGGGTGGGTCTGAGGTTGGGGGGTTCCAGGGTTTTGGGGAGTTGGGGGTGGGGGGATCTGGGGGCGGGGGGGTGTGGGGCTGCTGCGGGGCTGGGGCCGATGTGCTGCTGCTGCTGTGCCAGCTGACACCAAGCGGAAGGTGGAGGAGATCTCCGAGGAGCTGCGCACGCTCGACAGCCGCCTCTGGAGCGAGAGGGACGGCCCCCCCACGGCCCCCCCCCAGGCACCACAACGGTGACACCGATGCCATCCCCAGCGCTGCTGCGGGGGCCGCCGGCACGGTGAGTGCCGCGTGCGTTGGGGCAGCTGGAGGGGGCCGGGGGTGGTGGGGTGGCGGTGGGGGGAGGGGCTGAACGCTGGACCCCCCCCCCCGCCCCACTGCCACCCCACTGCTGCCCTCCATCCCGCAGGACGGGGAGACGGCGCCGGGGGCGGCCAGCAGCGCGCACACGGCCGGTGGGTTCCTGCTGCGTCCCTCACTGCTGCACTGCGGCCCTGCACTGCATCCCTGCACTGCGTCCCCACTGCGTCCCCACTGCGCCCCCACTGCATCCCTGTGCCATCCCTGCTCTGTCCCCAGTGTCTTTACTGTGGCCCTGCACTGTCCCCCCTGCATCCCCCCACTTTGTCCCCATTGCATCCCCATCGCTGTCCCTGCACTGCATCCCTGCACTGCTCCCACTGCGCCCCCACTGCATCCCCACTGCGTCCCATTGCGTCCCCGTGCCATCCCTGCTCTGTCCCCGCTGTGTCTTTACTGTGGCCCTGCACTGTCCCCACTGAATCTCCCACTTTGTCCCCACTGCATCCCCATCGCTGTCCCTGCTGCATCGCTGCACTGCGTCCCCCGCTGTCCCCACTGCGTCCCCACTGCGTCCCTGCTCTGCCCCCCCTGCACCTCAGTGCCACCCAGCACTGCGCCTCTGCATCCCTGCACTGCTCCTCTACTGCCTGCATTGCATCCCCGCTGCACCCCCCCCGTCCCCGCTGCACCCCCATGCCATCCCAGCGCTGTCCCCGCTGCATCCCCGCACTGCACCCCCCGCTGCCCCCCCCCATCGCACCCCCTTTCTCCACGTCCCCGTTGCAGACGGCCGTAAGAAGATCCACTTCAAGGTGATCCGGAGCCCCCGGGAGCTGCTGCAGTTCCTGGAGGAGCTGAAGGACAGCACCCGGAAGGTGGGGGTGGTCGGAGGGGGGGGTCCAGCTGGTGGGGGGGGGGCTGGGAGGTGGGGGCTGCATTGTAGCGGGGGTGGTCTGGGCGGTGATCCCCCCACGGCCCTTTCCTCTGTGCCTCAGTTTCCCCCTTACCAACGCCCCCAGGGGTTGTCCCTGTGGATCGGGTGGGGGGAGGGGGGGCACCCTTGTTTCCTGCCCCCCCTTCCTCTATTTGGGATCCCCATAGGGCTGAGCCCTGCTCGTTCCTCCAGACCCAGGAGAAGGGCGGTGAGGAGCAGGTGGAGAAGAACCCCGACGCCCCCAACCCCAAGGAGCCCCCCAGCCCGGAGCCCCCCAACCCCAAAGAGCCCCCCAGCTCCGACCCCCCCAGCCCCGAGGAGCCCCCCAGCGCCGAGGAGGAGGAAGAGGTGGAGGAAGAGGAAGAAGAAGAGGAGGACGCTGAGCTGCTGGGGGGGTTTGAGAAGGAGCTGGGGGGGGTCTGCTGCCGCGGGAGCAAATGGCGCAGCTGAAGGAGGAGGTGAAGACGGAGATGGAGAAAGAGTTCGACAACATCATCAGCGAGGTGGGTGCTGGGGGGGGAAACCCCCTGCTCCTCCCCACACTGACACCCACTGACCCCCATTGTCATCCCCTCACCCCCCCGTTGACACCCCTGACCCCCCCCACTGAAACCCCCTCACCTCCCTTCCCCATTGAACCCCCCGACTTCCCCCCCCATTGACATCCCCTGACCCCCCGACACCCCCTACCCTCCACTGACAGCCCCTGACCTCCCCCCCATTGACACCCCCTGACCCCCCCTCCCCACTGAAACCCCTTGACCCCCTTTCCCCTTTGACCCCCCATTGACATCCCCTGACCCCCCAACACTCCCTACCCCCCCAACTGACACCCCCTGCCCTCCCCTACTGAAACCCCCTGCCCTCCCTTCCCCATTGCCCCCCCCCCCGACTTCCCCCACCCCGCTGACCCCCCCGCCCCCCCCTCAGGTGGAGGACGAGCTGGAGGCGGAGGGGCTGAAGGGGGACTTTGATCGTCGCCGTGCCTCCTCCTCGCTGGCCGCCACCCTGCGCCGCCTGATGGAGCGGCTGGAGGGGGCCGCCCCCCCGAGCCCCCCCCCCACCGCCAAGGACCGGGACGAGGGGGAGAGCGCTGGGGGGGAGCGCGGCTCAACCCGACCCCCCCACCCCACAGGCACCCGGTGAGCCCAAACCCTCACTGTGACCACAGCGTCACCCCTGTGCCCCCCCCAGCATCACCCCTGTGCCCCCCCCACATCACCCCTGTGCTCTGTGCCCCCCCAGCATCAACCCTGTGCTCTGTGCCCCCCCCAGCATCACCCCTGTCCCCTGTGCCCCCCCCAGCATCACCCCTGTGCCCCCCCAGCATCACCCCTGTGCCCCCCCAGCATCACCCCTGTCCCCTGTGCCCCCCCCAGCATCAACCCTGTGCCCCCCCAGCATCACTACTGTGCTCTGTGGCCCCCCCACATCACCACCCCTGTGCTCTGTGCCCCCCCATCACCACCCCAGACCCAGGAGAAGCTGCTGTGCTCTGTGCCCCCCCCAGACATCACCCCTGAGCTCTCTGCCCCCCCCCCCCCAACACCACCCCTCTGCCATTGCTGGCACCATCCCACGTTCTGTCCCCCCCCCCCCAGTACCACCCCGTCCCCCCGCCCAACCCCTTCCTGTGCCCCCCCCCCGTGACACAGCGCTGTCCCCGCAGTGGGGGGGGGCCGTGTTCAGGAGGTGGCTCAGGGCCCCCCCCGGCTGCAGCAGCTGGAGGGCGAAGTGAGGGAGCTGCTGGCCAAGGAGGGGCTGCGAGCGGAAGGTAATGGGGCTGGGGGGGGCGCGGGGGGGCGGGGGTGGGGGCACGGTGCTCTGACCCCCCCCCTCAGTGCTCCCCGCCCCAGGGAAGATCCGGATCACCATCGTGACGGCGGGGGGGACGCGGGGGGGGACGACGCGCAGTGGCTGACGGATGAGGACACGAAAAACCTGAAGGACATCTTCCTCAACGTCCTGGTGGGTGGGGGGCGGGGGGGGGCTGAGGCAGGAAGGGAATGGGGGGGGCACGGGGGTGGAAAAGAGTTGGGGGGGGGAGGTGTGGGCACTGGGGGAGACTGAGGCAATGGGGGGGGGGGGGCGGCTGAAAGGGGGGAGGGGCTGAAATGGGGGGCCGAGTTGGGCTGAGATGTGGAGGTGGGGGCTGAGATGGGGGGGGGCTGAGTTGGGGAGCTGAGATGGGGGGCCTGAGATATGGGGGGGGTCGGGATGGTTGAACTGTGGGCACTCATTGTGCCCCCCCTCCTTTTGCCCCCCCCATTTTACCCCCCCCCCCGCAGCTCCAGGGCTCGGAGGAGGCGCAGAAGGAGCGGCGGCGGCTGCAGACGCTGGAGGACAATTATCGCTTCGTGTGGGGGGGGCCGCGACGAAACCCCCCACCCCCAGCGACTCTGAGGACCACGAGTTGTGACCCCCCCCCCCACAATTCATCCACACCACTGCTGACTGGGGGGGTTGATATTCTGCCACCCCCCCGCCATGGCTAAAACCAGCCCTGGGGGGGAGGGGGGGTGGAGGTCCTCTGTGCCCCGACTTGGGGGGGGGCCTGCGGGGGGGGGCAGTGATCTGAGCCCCATTGCCCCAAAGAGGAATTGAGACTGCGGGGGGAGGGATGTCCCCATGGCCCCCCCCCCCCCATGGGAATCCTGCACTGAAGGGGGGGGGAGGGAGGGGCAGGAACTGGGGGGGGAGGGGGGGGGTTCCTGTTGTTGCTGTGGGGATGTTTGCATGGGGGCTTTTTTCGTTGGGGGGGGGGGCTTTTTCTCATAATGAGACGTGCTGTCCCGTGCCCCCCCTCCCCCCCCGTTGTTAATTAATTGATTAATAATCGAGGCCTGTATATTTGTGTGGTTGTCTGTCTGTCTGTCTCCTCCCCCCCGGCCCCCCCTTATGGCTGTGGTGTGTTTGGGATGGGGGGGGGCCGCCCCTCCCTGAGGACAGGGTTGGGGACCCCAGCAGTGCCCCCCCAGGCCCTCATTAGGGGTCAATAATGAGTGGTTTGGTTTTTTTTTGGGGGGGTCCATATCCCACTCATCTCCCCTCTGTCCCCCAGCCGCCCCCCCCCGAACCCAACACCCCCCGGTCCCAACGGCCCTCGCACCTCCTGCACCCCTCAGCCCCCCCACGACCCCCCCCCCCAACTCGTTGCTTCCCCCCCCGTTGCACGTGGCGGCAGGGCGGCTCTGGCCCCGCCCACTCGGCACAAAGCCACGCCCACATTGCACAAGCCACGCCCACTCCTTTGCATTCCAGCCAATCCCGGAGTTCAGCACCAGGCGCTGTCCACCACGTGTCCCATTGCGCGGTACGGCCACCAACGCGGCATTATGGGATGGCACCGCCACCACCGTGTCATTATGGGATGGCAGTGCCACCACCGTGTCATTATGGGATGGCAGTGCCACCAACGCGGCATTACGGGATGGCAGTGCCACCACCGTGTCATTATGGGATGGCGGTGCCACCACCGTGTCATTATGGGATGGCGGTGCCACCACCGTGTCATTATGGGATGGCAGTGCCACCAACGCGGCATTATGGGATGGCGGTGCCACCACCGTGTCATTATGGGATGGCGGTACCACCAACGCGGCATTATGGGATGGCAGTGCCACCACCGTGTCATTATGGGATGGCGGTGCCACCAACGCGGCATTATGGGATGGCAGTGCCACCAACGCGGCATTATGGGATGGCACCGCCACCAATGCGGCATTATGGGATGGCAGTGCCACCAACGCAGCATTATGGGATGGCGGTGCCACCACCGTGTCATTATGGGATGGCACTGCCACCACCGTGTCATTATGGGATGGCGGTGCTGCCGTGTCCCTATGGGATGGCTCTGCCACCAATGTGTTTCATCCCCTCCTTCCACCCCACACTGCAGTGCCCCCCCCCGTGCACCACATCCCCATATCCCCACCCCCCCCCGTGTTCCCCCACATCCCCCCCATGTCCCCAAATGTCCCCACGTCCCCCCGCTCCACCACAGCACAGCCGCCACAGTAACACAGCGCCGACGCCGACATGTTACGTACAGTTACACCCGAGAGCAGAAAATGCTGTACACGACCCCAAACTCCCCCCACCCCCCCGGCCCCACCCGGCCCCCCACCCCGAGCTCTGGGGGGGGGCTCTGCTCAGCCCCACAGGAATGTGGGGCATCACGGCGGCGGGGCCCATACATTCATGGGGTCCTGGGGCAGATTGGGGGGAGGGGGGGCACCGTGACCCCTGACCCCTCCCCCCCCAGGGCCAGCGGGAGAGGCGGGGGGGTCCCGCTGGTGTCCCCCCCCCACCCCATTGGGCACCGCAGTACCGCGGGGGGGGGGGGGGGGTGGCTCTATATCCTAACGCCGAACAAAGGAATAAATTAAAGGGGCTCTCAAAAGGACAGAGAGAAAAATTGAGGGGGGGGAAATGGTAAAGGGGGGGTGCATGGTCTTGGCGGGGGGGGGTGGTTTACAAAAGGTCGTAGAAAAGGGCGGGGGTGGGGGGGTCTGCTCTGCTCCTGATGAGGGGTAATGCTGGGGGGTGCGGGGGGGGGGTGCCAAAAATTGGGGTGTGAGGGCTGTGGGGGGGTGACAACGGGGTGGGGGTGCAGAGGGGGTGGGATGCGGCGGGGGGGGGCACAGATGTGGTGGCACTGATGTGAGGACATGGGAGGGGGGCAGAGATGAAACAGCCACGGATGGGGGACACTGATGGGGGGGGGCACCTCGGAGGGGGCACGCAGATGTGGGGATGGGGGTGGGGGGTGGCACTTCGGAGGGGGGGGGGGGCACAGATTGGAGGGGGGGGGTTCAGTGCACCTCATCCCTGCGGCACAACGCTGTACAACAGGATGGGGGGGGGGGGGCACCAGGACCAGAAGAGACCCCACTGCTGGGGGGGGTGGAGGGGGGAAAGGGGGGTGGGGGGGGAGGGAGGAGGGGGGGCGGATAATAAATAGAGCATCAAAAATACAAACCGCGGGGCGCCCCTTTTGGGGGGGGGGTCCCGGCCGTCCGCCCCCCCCCCTCCCCGCTATACCAGAGCGGTGCGCGGCTCCACGCACGGCCCCACGCTGGCGGCGCTGCTGCGGCGACGGAGCCCCGGGGTGGGGGGGCCGCGGGGGGTCGGGGGGCCGCCGGGTGTGGGGGGGCCGCCGGGTGTGGGGGGGCCGTCCCCGGGACAGCCGTGCTGCTGCAGGATCTCGGCGCACTCCCGGCTGCCGGAGCGCCGCGCGTAGAACAGAGCGGTGCGGCCGTGCGCGTCCCGAGCCCGCACGTCTGCGCCGTACTGCGGGGACACCGCGTCACGTGACCGCCACCCTGCCACGTGGCCACACGGCCACCCCGCGTCCCCTGTCTCATCCCGTGTCCCCGTGGCCGTCCCATGTCCCTACAGCCACCCCGTATCTCCTACAGCCACCCCGTGTCCCCATGACCAACCCACGTCCCCCATACCCAACCCTTCTCCCCCACACCCACCCCACACACCCCACACCCACCCCAAGTCCTCTTTGGCCTCCCTACACACCCCATACCCACCCCACATCCCATGCTCACCCCACACATCCCACGCCACACTACACACCCCATACCACCCTACAACCCCCCCATACCCACCCCACAACCCTCATACACACCCTACACACCCCATACCCACCCCACATCCCCACAAACACCCCCCACCCCCATACCCACCCCATCTCCTCCATACCCACCCTACACACCCCAAATCCACCCCATCCCCCCCATGCCCACCCCAAGTCCTCTATGGCCACCCTACAACCCCCATACCCAACCCTTCTCCCCCATGCCCACCCTACACATCCCATACCCACCCCACATCCCCACAAACACCCCTCACCTCCATACCACCCTGTGCCCCCATACGCACCCCATCTCCCCCATACCACCCCACACCCCCCATACCCACCCTACACACCCCATACCCACCCCTCACTCCCATACTCACCCCATCTCCCCCATACACACCCCACACACCCCACACCCACCCCAAGTCCTCTATGGCCACCCTACAACCCCCCATATCCACCCTACGCACCCATACCACCCTACACACCCCATACCCCCCCATCTCCCCCATACACACCCCTCGCCCCCATACCCACCATGCATCCCTACAAACACCCCTCACCCCCATACCACCCCGTGCCCCATACCCACCCCATCTCCCCCATACCACCCCATCCCCTCCCTACCCACCCCACACCCCCATACCCACCCCATCTCCCCCATACACACCCTACACGCCCCATACCCACCCTACACACCCCACACCCACCCCACATCACCCCATGCCCCCCATACCCACCCCACACCCCCCACACCATCCTACACACCCCATACCCACCCCAAGTCCTCTATGGCCGCCCTACACCCCCCATACCCACCCTACACACCCCATTCCCACCCCTCACCCCCACCCCCACCCCTCACCCCCACCCCCGGCCCCGCGCCCACCCACCCACACGAGCAGCTGCGTGACGACCACGAGCGCCATATCGCAGGCGAGGTGCAGCGCGGTCCGGCGCTCCCCGTCGCAGGCGGCCAGCTGCTCCCTCGTGCTGTGCGCCAGCAGCAGCAGCACCGCCGGCAGCTCCTTGTCCCGCACGGCGCCCAGCAGCCGCTCCCCCAGCGCCGCCTCGGCCGCGGGCAGCGGGGCCACGAACAGCCGCTGCTCGTACTTGGCGCGGATCCACGCCTCGCGCTCCTCCCTGAGCGCGGGGGGGGCGTGAGGGGCAGCGGGGACGCGGGGGGGTCGGGGCAGTGGGGGCGGGGGGGGATGGGGGAATGGGGCACGCGCTCACACGCACACGCAGACACACACAGTCACTCACACACACACACAGACATGCTCTCACACTCAAAGGCACGCACACACACGCTCACATACACACACATTCACGCATTCACACTCACACACACACACACACACACACACAATTCACACTCACACTCACACACACACACTCACACACTCACTCACTCACACTCACACTCACTCCCACTCCCACACTGCCACTCAGCTGGACGATTCCTGCGTGGGTTTGCAGCGCCCCCTCACTCACACATTCACACCCACACCCACACACTCACACTCACACTCACCCCCACACACACACTCACACACTCACTCACACACACTCACACACTCCCACTCCCACTCCCACTCCCACACTGCCGCTCACCTGGACGATTCCTGCGTGGGTTTGCAGCGCCCCCTGGTGTTCCGCTCCCAGATGCTGTTGGCGGTGGCGTTGCCGATGGCGTTCAGCACCACGGTCAGCTCCCGCGGCCAGTCGTCCAGGTCGAGGGAGCGCACGCGCGACACGTGGGTGCCCAGGTTGCGGTGGATGCCGGAGCACTCGATGCAGATCAGCGCGCCCAGGTTCAGGCTGGCCCACGTGGGGTCTGCGGGACGGCGCGGCGTCACCCGCTCCATCGCCTGACCCGCTCCATCGCCTGACCCACAGCACGGCCTGACCCACAGCACGGCCTGACCCACAGCACGGCGTGACCCACAGCACGGCGTGACCCACAGCACGGTGTGACCCACAGCATAACCTGACCCACAGCATGGTCTGACCCACAGCACGGCCTGACCCACAGCACGGTGTGACCCACAGCACGGCGTGACCCACAGCATGGTCTGACCCACAGCATGATCTGACCCACAGCACGGCCTGACCCACAGCATGACCTGACCCACAGCACGGTCTGACCCACAGCACGGCGTGACCCACAGAATCACCCAACCCACAGCATGGTCTGACCCACAGCACGGCCTGACCCACAGCATGACCTGACCCACAGCATGACCTGACCCACAACACGGCGTGACCACAGCATGATCTGACCCACAGCACGGCCTGACCCACAGCACAGCCTGACCCACAGCATGGTCTGACCCACAGAATCACCTGACCCACAGCATGGTGTGACCCCCAGCTTGGTCTGACCCACAGCACGGTGTGACCCACGTCCCCACAGACCATTGTCACTCTGTGGCCCCCCATGTCACCCCACATCCCTCTATTTCCCTGTGTCACCCCACATCCCCACGTTACCCCACATCACCCCACATCCCTGTGTCCCCCCATGTCACCCCATGTCCCCATGTCCTGCTGTGTCACCCCGCATCCCTCTGTTCCCCCACATCGCTGTGTCCCCCCACATCACCCCACATCCCTCTGTTCCCCCACTTCACCCCACATCCCCACGTCCCCCCACATCCCCCCTCGTCCCCCCATGCCCCCCACCCCCCATCCCCACACTCACTGGGCGCCCCGCAGTCCACGCACACCGAGTTTCCCCGGGCGTTACGGATGGCCTGGATGGCCACAGCCTCACTCTGGCTGTCCATGCGCGCCTGGGGACAGCGGGTGACAGCGGGTGACAACGGCTGACAGCAGGTGACAACGGGAGGCCCCAGCCCCACCGCCCGCCCCCTCGCCCCCTACCTTGTTCTTGCTGCTCTCGCAGCACTGCAGGCTGGCCAGGATCTGGCTCTCGATGGCCTGCACCCAGGCGTCGCGTTCCTCGAAGCTGCCGGCCTCGAAGTGCCACGTCTGCCCCGTGCTGGACACGATCAGGAACTCAAAGTTCTCCTCCTCTGCGGGGGCACAAAGCGCTGCCACGGGGCCGGGGGGCACCGCGGGACCCCCCCACAAAGGGGTCACCCCATGGAGACCCAACCCATGGAGGGGTTAACCCCGCCGAGACCCCCCGCAGAGGGTCGCCCCACTGAGACCCCCCCATCCCCGCGGGTTGGGGACGCGGCGGTGCGAGCGCGGCAGGCAGGCGGGGGGCGGGGGGGTGATGCAGCCGCATGCGGGGCGCGCGGTGCCACGTTACCTGTTTTATAAATATTTCTTAAACTACCAAAGCTTTTTAATTTCCACATTTTGCGTTTGGCTGCGGAGACGGCAAAGAGAGGAAAAAGGGGGGGGACAGAGAGTCAGGAAGAGCCCGAGAAGCAACGGGAGAGGAGGTGAGGGGAGGTGGCACAGAGCGGGACGTGGCTCAGCGGGGGGGGCGGCTCCGGCGGCGGTGCGACCAAAGGGAGGTGCTGGGTCCCATAGGGAGGTGCTGGGTCCCTATAAGGAGGTGCTGGGTCCCACAGGGAGGTGCTGGGTCCCATAGGGAGGTGGCTGTGTCACCACAGAGCGGCAGCCATGTCCCCATACGGTGGCAGCCACGTTCCCATGGGGTGATGGCTGTGTCCCCATAGGGTGGCAGCTGTGTCCCCATGGGATGGCAGCCATGTCCCCATACGATGGCAGCTGTGTCCCCATAGGGTGGCAGCCATGTCCCCATGGGGTGGGGCTGCGTCCCCATAGGATGGCAGCTGTGTTCCCATGGGATGGCAGCAATGTCACCATGGGGTGGCGGTTGTGTCCCCATAGGATGGCAGCTGTGTTCCCATGGGATGGCAGCAATGTCACCATGGGGTGGCAGCTGTGTCCCCCCTAGGGTGGCAGCCATGTCCACATAGGCTGGCAGCTGCGTCCCCTTGAGGTGACAGCCATGTCCCTGTGGGATGGCAGCTTTATCCCCATAGGGTGGCAGCCATGTCCCCATGGGGTGGCAGCTGTGTCTCCATAGTGTGGCAGCTGTGCCCCATGGGGTGGCAGCCATGTCCCCATAGGGTGGCAGCTGTGTCCCCTTGGGTGACAGCTGTGTCCCTGTGGGATGGCAGCTGTGCCCCAATGGGGTGGTGGCCATGTCCCCACGGGGTGGCAGCCGTGTCCCCATAGGATGGCAGCTGTGTCCACATGGGATGGCAGCAATGTCACCATGGGGTGGTGGTTGTGTCACCATAGGGTGGCAGCTGTGCTCCATGGGGTAGCAGCCGTGTCCCAACAGGATGGCAGCTGTGTCCCCACGGGGTGGCGGCCGTGTCCCCGTGATGATGCCATCCCCCCGTCCCTGCAGCTCTCTCACCTTCCGCCTGCCCCGCAGAGCCCTCTGTCTTGGACGGCGTGGAGAGCTTCTTCCTGCGGTGCTTCTTGCGGTCGACCATCGGTGACGGCGGCGGATCGCGGCCCGAACTGCCGGGGCTGGAGATGGATTCGGGGCCAGCAGGGCCATCTGCCAAAGGGATTCGCTGGGGGATCGGGGCCGCCCCTCGAGGCCACCAACGGCCACAACTGGGCCACCAGAGCCACCGGCGCCGAGCGTCACTGTGGCCGCCGGGGTCCCCGTGGCCACCGGTGTCACCAAGGTCGCCTGGGGTCCCTGTGGCCACCAATGTCATCAAGACCACCAGGTTCACTGAAGCCACCGGGTTCACTGAGGCCACTGGGCTCATCAGGATCCTTGGGGCCACCGGGTCCACCGGTGTCACCGTGGCCATTGGGATCACCGGGTCCACCAATGCCACCAAGACCCCCAGGCTCACAGTGTCCACTGCCGTCACAGGGGCCACCGGGGCCATCGAGCCCACTGTGCTCATCGGGATCCCTGTGGCCACCCGGTCCACCGGTGTCACCACAGTCACCAGAACCACTGGGATCACCAAATCCATCAGCATCGCCGTGAGCACTGGGGTCACCAGGTCCACCAGGTCCACCAGGACCACGAGGTTCACAGCATCCACCAGTGTCACTGGGGCCACCGTGGCCACCGAGCCCACCGGGCTCATCAGGGTCCTCGGGGCCACCAGGTTCACCAGTGTCACCGTGGCCACTGGGGTCACCAAGACCACCAACACCACCGGGTCCACCAGGCTCACTGGGTCCACCAGGGCCACCAAGTCCACTGGGCTCATTGGGACCCCTCACCAAAGCCACCACGGCTACTGTGGCCACCAGAGTCACCAAGTCCACTGGAATCACCGGGATCACTGGGGCCACCAGGGCCACCAAGCCCACCTGTGTCACTGTGGCCACCCGCCACCAGGATCACTGTGACCAAAAGGGCCACCGGGGCCACCAAGTCCATCCATGCTAGTGGGGCTCATTGGGGCCACCAGGGCCACCAGAATCATGAGAGCCACTGGGGCCACCAGAGTCACCAAGCCCACCGGCATCACCAGGATCACCAGGACCAACGGTCACCAAGTCCACCAAAGCCTCTGGGGCCACCAATGCCACGGGCAGTCCTCAGGGCCACCGAGGGCCACCGAAGTCACCAGGGCCAACAATGCCACTGGGGTCACCGTGGCCACCAAGCCCACCGGTGTCACTGGTGCCACCGGGTTTGTCAGGGTCACAGGGGTCACCGGAACCACCAGGGTCACCACGACCACCAAAGCCAACGGGGCCACCAACACCACCCATCCTCCCACGGCCACCAGTGGCCACCTCTGTCCCCACGGCCCCAGGAGGAGCGGGGGCCACCGAGCTCAGAGGGGCCACCGCAGCCGAGGTCCCCAAATGTCCCTGGGGGCTGGGACAGGAACAGGGATGGGGATGGGGACAATGACAGGGATGGGGGCGGGGACGGATGAGGAATGGGGACAGGGACAGGAACAGGGAATGGGATGGGGAAGGGGACAGCAGTGGGGACAATGAAGGGGGAGGGATGGGGACACAGGAACAGGAATGGGGATGGGGACAGGGACAGGGATGGGGACAGGGATGGGGATTGGAAAGAGGACAATGACAGGATGGGGATGGGGACAGGGATGGGGACAGGGATGGAGAGAATGACAGGGCCAGGGATGGGGATGGGAAAGTGACAATGACAGGGATGGGGATGGGGACAGGGATGGGGATGGGGATAAGAAAAGAGCTGGGGACGGGGATGGGAACAGGAATGGGAACAGGGCCAGGGATGGGGATGGGGCCAGGGATGAGGATAGGGATAAGAACAAGGACAGGGGTGGAAATGAGGACAGGGACGGGGATGGGGCCAGGGATGGGGATGGGGATGGGGATGGGGATAGGGATAAGAAAAGAGCTGGGGATGGGGATGGGGACAGGGATGGGAATAGGAACAGGAATGGGGATGGGGACAGGGATGGGCCAGGGATAGGGATAGGGATAAGAACAAGGACAGGGGTGGGGATGGGGCCAGGGATGGGGACAGGGATGGGGTTAGGGATAAGAACAAGGACAGGGGTGGAAATGAGGACAGGGACGGGGATGGGGCCAGGGATGGGACCAGGGATAAGAACAGGGCCAGGGATGGGAGCGGGGCCAGGACGGAGAGGACGACAGGGCTGGGGATGGGAAGGCGGCACTGCAGAGCCGGCGCTCACCGGACAGCTTGGCGCTGGAGGCGGAGGCGCAGCGCTGCAGGGGCCGCTCGCCCTTCCCCGCGCCTTTGGTCCCCGGATCCGGGGGGAGGCTGAGCCCCACGGGTGACGCTGCGGCTGCGGGCGGGGAGGGGGCGGTGATGCAAACGTCGCCCCGGCCCCGACCCCCCCCGCGGCCCCCTCCTCACCGCCGCCGTCGGAGCCCACGTCCTTCAGCAGCCCGTTGATGCTGGCCGAGGGGCCGCAGGCGGAGATGGCGCGGGGCGGGCGCTTCCCCGGCACCTTGACCGTGGTGCGCAGCAGGTCCATCTCCTTGCCGTGGGTGCTGTGGATGTAGTCCTGGGGGGGGGCGGGGGGCTGAGAGGGGATTCGGAGGGCTGGGGGCACGGGGGCGGGGCGGGGCGGGTGGGGGCGCTCACGTTGATGGTGGGGTGGTAGAACAGCAGCCCGTTGCTGGACAGGGTGACGTATTTCTTCTTCCACTCCTTGTTGAGCGAATTGCCGCTGCGCTTCAGCAGGAAGCTCTGGGGGTGGAGGGGGGGTCGTGAGGGGACCGTGGGGGCAGCCGGGGTGATGGGGGCAGCGGGGCCCATGGGGGTGATGGGGGCAATGGGGGAAGTGGGGGCAATGGGGGCAATGAGGAAAGTGGGGGCAATCGGGGCAATGAAGGAAATGGGCGCAATGGGGACAATGGGGGCAATGGAGGTGATGGGGGTGATGGGGGTAATGGGGGCGATGAGGGTGATGGGAATGGATGACTGGAACTATGGGGATGATGGAAATGATGGGGACAGTGGGAACAATGGGGATGATGGGGACAATGGGGATGAGGGGGAGGATGATGGGGGAGATAATGGGGAGGATGATGAGGAGGGGGGGACAAATGGGGCGATGGGGACAATGGGGACAGTGGGGACATTGGGAATGATGGGGACAATGGGGATGATGCTGGGGACGCTGGGTGTGAGGGAGGTGATGGGATCGATGGGTTGGATGGCTTTGGTGGGTTTGGTGGGTTCAATAGGTTTGATGGGCTCCATGGGTTCCATGGGTTGGATGGGTTTGGTGGGTTCAATAGGTTTGATGGGTTCCATGGATCTGATGGGTTCCATGGGTTCCATGGGTTTGAAGGGTTTGGTGGGTTGGGTTGGATGGGTTGGACAGGTCGGATGGGTCAGATGGGTTCCATGGGTTGGATGGGTTTGGTGGGTGAAAAGGGTTCGATGGGTTTGACAGGTTCAGTGTGTTTGTATGGGATGGATGGATTCAAAGCGTTTGGTGGGTTGGATGGATGGATGGGTTGGATGTGTTCAATGGGTCTGATGGATTCCATGGGTTCCATAGGTTCCACGAGTTTGATGGTTGGATGGGGTTGGATGGGTTTGTATGAGTTTGATGGGTTCAAAGGGTTTGGTGGGTTGGATAGATGGATGGATTGGATGTGTTCAATGGGTTTGGTGGATTCCATGGGTTCCATAGGTTCCATGAGTTTGATGGGTTGGATGGGGTTGGATGGGTTTGATGGGTTCAAAGGGTTTGGTGGGTTGGGTTGGATGGGTTGAATGGGTTCCACGGGTTTGATGGATTCCATGGGTTCAACGTGTTTGATGGGTTGGATGGGTTGGATGGGTGTGAAGGGTTTGGTGGTTTGGATGGGTGGATGGGTTGGATGGGTTGGATGAGTGGATGGGTGGATGGGGTGGATCGGTTTGGTGGGTTGGGTGGGCTGGATGGGGTGGATGGATGGATGGATGAGTTGGATGGATGGATGAGTTGGATGGGGTGGATGGGGTGGATGGGGTGGAAGGGTTTGGTGGGTTGGAAGGAGTGGATGGGTTGGATGGATGGATGGGTGCATGATTGGAAGGGTTTGGTGGGTTGGATGAGTTGGATGGGTTGGATGGGTTGGATGGGTTGGATGGGTGGGTGGGTGGGTGGGGTTGATGGTTTGCTGGGAAGCTGCTGCCCTCCAACCTGCTTGATGGGGATGGCCCGCCCGCTGCCCGCCGCCTCGCCACGGCTGTCCAGGCTGCGCTTCTCCGAGTCGCTGCCGCGCCGCGTCTGTGGGGACAGCGTGGCACAGCAGCACAGTGCCGCCACGACGGGACGCGGGGCGTGAGGGCACCAGCAGCACGGGGCCCCGCAGCAACGGGACGTCGGTGCCACGTGCAGCCCTGCGTCACCGTGCTGGGGGCACCCACGTGTCCCCACTGCCACGCTCACCCTCACACCCACGTGTCCCCACTGCCACGCTCACCCTCACACCCACGTGTCCCCACTGCCACGCTCGCCCTCACACCCACGTGTCCCCACTGCCACGCTCACCCTCACACCCACGTGTCCCCACTGCCACTCGCCCAATGACCCCGGGCCCCGCACACCTCCACACCTCACCCCCCCCAACTTCTGTGGGTTCCCGTGTCCCCCCTCGCCCCCCCCCGGCCCCACTCACAGCAAACAGGCTGGTGCGGCGCTTGGCCCCGCGGTGCAGGGAGCTGGGGGTCCCCATGGGGGCGGGGGTCTCGCTGCGCAGCTCCCGGTGGCTGACGTTGGGGGTGGAGGGCAGCGAGGACGAGTAGTCGCTGGTGTGACCCCCATTGCTGGTCTGGGGGGGGGACGGGGGGCAGCCTCAGTGGGGTCACCCGTGGGGTTGTGGGGTCATAGGGTTGTGGGGCTGTTGGGCTGTGTGGTTGTGGGGCTGTGGGGATGTGGGGGATGTGGGGCTGTGGGGATGTGGGGGATGTGGAGTTTTGGGGTTTGGGGGTTTTGGGGTTGTGGGGCTGTGGGGATGTGGGATTGTGGTGATGTGGGGTTTTGGGGTTTTGGGGCTGTGGGGTTGTGGGGTTACCTGGGCAGGGTGGGCGCCGCCGACGGGGGTGGAGGCAGCTGAGTGCGTGGGGGAGCTGGGCAGGGACTTGCAGGACGCCAGGAGCTGCTGCTGCTTCCGCAGGGCCACCACCTTCTGGGCCACTGTGCCACCGCCAGAGCGTCACCACCAGTGCCACCACCAGCATCACCACCAGTGCCACCACCAGTGCCACCACCAATGTCACCACCAGTGCCACCACGATGCACCACGCAGCACCGACCCCACACAGCAGCCACAGCCCCCACCCCCCAGCACCCACCACTCCCCATCCCCCCCCACCCCACTCAGAGCCCATCGCACCCAGCCCTGCTCTCAGCCCCCCCCCAGCTCAGCCACGTCCCCCCCCACCCAGCTGCTCTCCGTGATCGCCCCGAACCCAATCCCGGCCCCAGTGCCACCACTGCCCCCAACCACCGTCCCCCCCCCCCCCAGTCCCCGCCCCGCTCCCCACTGCTCCCATTCCATCCTCTGATGCTCTTAAAAGCAACCACAGCCCCCATCCCCAACCCAACCATAATCCCAAACGCAATCCCACCCCACACACAATCCCATCCCAACCCCAATCCCACCCCAACCTCAGTCCCACCCCAAACCCACCCCATCCCACCCACAATCCCACCCCAACCCCAATCCCATCCTGCTCCAACCGCAGACCCCTCCCACCCCACCCGCAATCCTATCCCAACCCCAATCCCACCCCAATCCCATCCCACCCCACCCACAATCCCACCCCAATCCCAACCTCCTCCAACCACAGACCCCTCCCACCCCACCCACAATCCCAATCCCACCCACAATCCCACCCCAACCACAGTCCCTCCCCAATCTCATCCCAACCACAGTCCCACTCCAACCTCAGTGTCGTCCCACCCCCAATTCCACCCCAATCCCACCCCAATCCCACCCCATCCTCTTCCAACTGCAGACCCCTCTCAACACACCCACAATCCCATCCCACTCGCAATCCCACCACAACCTCAGTGCCATCCCACCCCAATCCCATCCTCCTCCAACCACAGACTCCTTCCACCCCACCCACAATCCCAATCCTACTCACAATCCCACCCCAACCACAGTCCCACCCCAATCCCATCCCAATCACAGTCCCACTCCAACCTCAGTGCCATCCCACCCCCAATCCCACCCCCAATCCCACCCCCAATCCCATCCCATCCCATCCCATCTCATCCCATTCCATCCCATCCCATCTCATCCCATTCCATCCCATCCCATCTCATCCCATCCCATCCCACCCCAATCCATCCCATCCCATCCCATCCCATCCCACCCCAATCCCATCCCATCCCATCCCATCCCATCCCATCTCATCCCATCTCATCCCATTCCATCCCATCCCATCCCATCTCATCCCATCCCATCCCACCCCAATCCATCCCATCCCATCCCATCCCACCCCACCCCATCCCATCTCATCCCATCCCATCCCATCCCACCCCAATCCCATCCCATCCCATCGCATCTCATCTCATCCCATCCCATCCCATCCCATCCCACCCCCAATCCCAGCCCCCCCAGCCCCGCGCCCACCCTCGCAGAAGACCCTGTCCACGTTGAGGCCGTAGGTGGCGCAGGTCTCGTAGTAGAGGCAGCGCCCCATGTCCCCGCACAGTGCCTGCGCGCGCCCGTCCTCGACCACCCGCGGGTTGGAGGAGCTGATCTTGTCTGCGGGGGGGGAGAGGGTGACCGGGGTCCTTTCCCTCCCCGTCCTCTGTGTGGGGGGGGGTCTCGCCCCCCGGCTCACCCTGGGTGCCCACCAGGGCCAGGGCGACGTCGCCGGCGGCCCGATGGGCGCAGAGCAGCTCGTGGAGCTGCGCCACCTCCCGGAAGCTGCCCTCGTCCTCCAGGCTGAAGACGAAGACGACGGCGTCCGCCCAGTCGGCGAACTGGGGAGGGGGCGCGAGGGGGGGTCGGGGCTCAGCTCCCCGCCGAACGGCCCGACCCCCCGACCCCCCGCCACCCCACCCACCTTGGCGTCCGGGGCGCCGGCCTCCTCGCGGATCAGCAGCAGGTGGCTCTGCCCATCAACCGTCACCTCGCGCTTGAACTGCCCGCCTGCGGGGGGGAGCCTGGGGTCCCACGGCCACGGCCACCCCAAAACCACGGCCACCCCAAAGCCACGGCCACCCCAAAGCCATGGCCACCCCAAAACCACGGCCACCCCAAAACCATGGCCACCCCAAAACCACGGCCACAGCACAGCCACCCCAAAACCATGGCCACAGCATGGCCACCCCAAAACCACGGCCACCCCACAGCACGGCCACCCCAAAACCACGGCCACCCCAAAACCATGGCCACCCCAAAGCCACGGCCACCCCAAAGCCATGGCCACCCCAAAACCACGGCCACCCCAAAACCATGGCCACCCCAAAACCATGGCCACCCCACAGCCATGGTCACAGCACGGCCACCCCAAAACCACAGCCACCCCACAGCCACAGCCACAGCACGGCCACCCCAAAACCACAGCCACCCCAAAACCATGGCCACAGCACGGCCACCCCAAAACCATGGCCACCCCAAAACCACGGCCACCCCAAAACCATGGCCACCCCAAAACCACAGCCACAGCACGGCCACCCCAAAACCATGGCCACCCCAAAACCATGGCCACAGCACGGCCACCCCAAGACCACGGCCACCCCACAGCCAGGGCCACCCCACAGCCACCCCACAGCCATCCCACAGCCACGACCACAGCACGGCCACCCCAAAACCACGGCCACTCCACAGCCAAGGCCACAGCACGGCCACGGCCACCCCACAGCCACAGCCACCCCAAACCCATGACCACCCCACAGCCACCCCACAGCCATGGCCACAGCACGGCCACAGCCACCCCAAAGCCATGGCCACCCCACAGCCTTGGCTACCCCACAACCACCCCACAGCCACCCACAGCCTTGGCCACCCCACAGCCACGGCCACCTCACAGCCAGGGCCACCCCACAGCTACAGCAACCCCACAGCCATCCCAAAGCCACAGCCATCCCACAGTCATCCCACAGCCACCCCATGGCTCCGCTGTGTCTCGCAGCTGCTCCCAGCCCGTGGCCGTGGCAACTCTGTGGCCTTGTCTGCTCCATGGCCACGTCCATCCCATAATCACATCCATCCTATAACCACGTCCATCCCATAATCACATCCATCCTATAACCACGTTCATCCCATAATCACATCCATCCTATAACCACGTCCATCCCACAGCCGTGTCCATCCCGTGGCCACGTGCATCACGTGACCACATCCATCCTATAACCACATCCATCCTATAACCACATCCATCCCATAACCACATCCATCCTATAACCACGTCCATCCTATAACCACATCCATCCTATAACCACATCCATCCCATGACCACATCCATCCTATAACCACATCCATCCTATAACCATATCCATCCTATAACCACGTCCATCCTATAACCACGTCCATCCTATAACCACGTCCATCCTATAACCGCATCCATCCTATAACCACATCCATCCCATAACCACATCCATCCTATAACCACATCCATCCTATAACCATATCCATCCTATAACCACATCCATCCCATGATCACATCCATCCTATAACCACGTCCATCCTATAACCGCATCCATCCCATAACCACGTCCATCCCATAACCACATCCATCCTATAACCACATCCATCCTATAACCACGTCCATCCTATAACCACGTCCATTCTATAACCACATCCATTCTATAACCACATCCATCCTATAACCACATCCATCCTATAACCACGTCCATCCCATAACCACGTCCATCCCATGATCACATCCATCCCATGACCACATCCATCCTATAACCACGTCCATCCCATAACCACATCCATCCTATAACCGCGTCCATCCCATAACCACATCCATCCTATAACCACATCCATCCCATAACCACATCCATCCTATAACCACATCCATCCTATAACCGCATCCATCCTATAACCACGTCCATCCTATAACCACGTCCATCCCATGATCACATCCATCCTATAACCACATCCATCCTATAACCACATCCATCCCATAACCACATCCATCCTATAACCACGTCCATCCTATAACCGCATCCATCCTATAACCGCACCCATCCCATAACCACGTCCATCCTATAACCATATCCATCCTATAACCACATCCATCCCATGATCACATCCATCCTATAACCACGTCCATCCTATAACCACATCCATCCTATAACCACGTCCATCCCATAACCACATCCATCCCATAACCACGTCCATCCCATAACCACGTCCATCCCATAACCACATCCATCCCATAACCACATCCATCCTATAACCACATCCATCCTATAACCACATCCATCCTATAACCACATCTATCCCATAATCACATCCACTCTGTGGCCACATCCACCCCATGGCCACATCGATCCTAAAGTCGTTTCCATCCCATGGCCACGTCAACCCCACTGTCATGTCCACCCCACAGCCACGTCCGACTCACGGCCACATCCAACCCACAGTCATTTCCGTCCCATGGCCACGTCCATCCCATACCCACACCCACCCCACAGCCATGCCCACCCCATTCCCATGTCCACCCCACAGCCACCCCATAGCCACGTCCATCCCACAGCCATGTCCACCCCATAGCCACCCCCACCCCACCCCCACCCCCCACCCCCACCCCCGGCCCGCAGCCACTCACTCTCGGTGGGCTCCAGGCTCACATAGGAGCCGGTGAGGAAGCGGTGGACCAGCGCTGATTTCCCACTCCTGCTGCTGCCCAGGACGCCCTGGGGGGAGGACGGAGTTGGGGCTCCGGGGCCTCGGGGCGGGGACACGAGGATGGGGGTGGGGGCAGATGGACACCGAGTGGGGACAGGGGGACAGGAGGACACGGGGGGGGGACAGGAGGACAGGAGGACACGGGGGGGGACAGGAGGACAGGAGGACAGAAGGACATAAGGACAGGAGGACATAAGGACAGAAGGACAGGAGGACATGAGGACACAAGGACAGGAGGACAGGAGGACAGGAGGACATAAGGACAGGAGGACAGGAGGACAGGAGGACATAAGGACAGGAGGACAGGAGGACAGGAGAACATAAGGACAGGAGGACAGGAGGACAGGAGGACATGAGGACATGAGGACACAAGGACAGGAGGACAGGAGGACGCGGCACCCACCAGGCGGATCTCGGGGACGGAGCGGCCGAGCGTCCATTCCTGGCTGTTCACCAGCGCCTCTGCGGGGAGCAGCGGGTGAGGGGGGGCCGGGCAGCACAGCAGCACAGCAGCACAGCAGCACAGCTGCCCCCCCCGGGGGTCCGGCCGCCCCCAGCCCTGCGCACAGCCGGCGGTGCTGCACGGGGGCGGCCGCGCGATGTCACCAGGCAACGGCACCGCGGGGGAGGAGCAGCGGGAGCGCGGAATGCACCGATCTGATGCACCGATCTGCACCAGGGAGCGGGGCACGGCGGTGGGGTGGGCACGAGGGTGGGGTGGGCACGAGGAAATGGAGCGGGGCACGAGGATGGGGTGGGCACGAGGATGGGGTGGGCACGAGGAAATGGAGCGGGGCACGAGGAGGTGGCAGCCACTTTGGGGCACGAGAGCATGCCGTGAGGCACGAGGAGGTGGTGGACACGAGGAAATGGTGCAGGGCACGAGGATGGGGTGGGCACGAGGAAATGGAGTGGGGCACGAGGAAATGGCACAGGGCACGAGGGTGGGGTGGGCACGAGGATGGGGTGGGCACGAGGAAATGGAGCGGGGCACGAGGAGGTGGTGCGGGGCACGAGGATGGGGTGGGCACGAGGAAATGGAGTGGGGCACGAGGAGGTGGCAGCCACTTTGGGGCACGAGAGCATGCCGTGAGGCACGAGGAGGTGGTGGACACGAGGAAATGGTGCAGGGCACGAGGATGGGGTGGGCACGAGGAAATGGAGTGGGGCACGAGGAAATGGCACAGGGCACGAGGGTGGGGTGGGCACGAGGATGGGGTGGGCACGAGGAAATGGAGCGGGGCACGAGGAGGTGGTGCGGGGCACGAGGATGGGGTGGGCACGAGGAAATGGAGCGGGGCACGAGGAGGTGGCAGCCACTTTGGGGCACGAGAGCATGCCGTGAGGCACGAGGAGGTGGTGGACACGAGGAAATGGTGCAGGGCACGAGGATGGGGTGGGCACGAGGAAATGGAGCGGGGCACGAGGAGGTGGCGGCCACCTTGGGGCACGAGAGCATGCCATGAGGCACGAGGAGGTGGTGCGGGGCACGAGGGTGGGGTGGGCACGAGGAAATGGCACAGGGCATGAGGAGGTGGCGGGCACAAAGAAATGGTGCAGGGCACGAGGAAAAGGCACAAGACAGGAGGAGGTGGTGGGCACGAGGATGGGGTGGGCACGAGGAAATGGCGCAGGGCACGAGGAGGTGGCAGGCAGGAGAGCATGCCACGAGGCACAAGGAGGTGGTGGGCACGAGGATGGGGCGGGCACAACGAAATGGTGCAGGGCACGAGGAGGTGGCGGGCACCGTGGGGCACCAGAAGGGAATGCTGTGGGGCACGAGGATGAGTGTGCACAAGGAAATGCCACAGGCATGAAGATGCAGTGCATACAAGGAGCTGCCACGGGGCACAGGGAGGTGCAGGGCACGAGGATGCACCACGGGGCACAAACACGTGCCATGGAGCACAGGGATGTGGCAATCACATGGAATTGCTGTGGGGCACGAGGATGAGCGTGCACAAGGAAATGCCACGGGCATGAAGACGTGGTGGATACAAGGAGCTGCTACGGGGCACCACGACGCTGTGGGGCACGAGGATGGGGTGGGCACGAGGAAATGGCGCAGGGCACGAGGAAATGGCGCAGGGCACGAGGAGCAGGCGGCCACCATGGGGCACGAGAGCATGCCGTGAGGCACGAGGATGTGGTGGGCACGAGGATGGGATGGGCATGAGGAAAAGGCACAGGGCACGAGGAGCAGGCGGGCACCATGGGGCACGAGAGCATGCTGTGGGGCACGAGGAGGTGGCAACCAGAAGGGAATGCTGTGGGGCACGAGGATGAGCGTGCACGAGGACATGCATGCCATGGGGCACGAAGATGCGGTGGATACAAGGAGCTGCCGCGGGGCACCACGGCGCTGCGGGGCACGAGGAGCTGGAGGGCACAAGGAAATGCACGGGGCACAAGGAGCTGGAGGGCACAAAGAAATGCACGGGGCACGAGGATGCAGCGGGCACAAGGATGCACTGCGGGCACGAGGATGCGGCGGGCACAAGGAAATGCACGGGGCACGAGGAGCTGGAGGGCACAAGGAAATGCACAGGGCACAAGGAGCTGGAGGGCACAAGGAAATGCACGGGGCACGAGGAGCTGGAGGGCACAAGGAAATGCACGGGGCACGAGGATGTGGCGGGCACAAGGATGCACTGCGGGCACGAGGATATGCCATGGAGTGCAGGGATGTGTCAACCACAAGGAATGCTGCAGGGCACGAGGACGCACCACGGGGCACGAGGACAGCGGCTCGGCAAGGGGACGTGGCACAGCGCGGGGACGGCGTGGGCGGGGGGGCACGAGGACACGGTGAGCACGAGGACGTGGCACGGGGACAAACCGCGGGCACGGGAACACAGCGTGGCACACGGCCACGGCGCGGCACGAGGAGATGGGGATGCAGCGCGGCACGACGGCACGGCGCGGCACGGAGCGGGGCCTGGGGTGGCACGGGGACGGGGCAGCACAGCCACATGGAGGGAGCGCAGCCGTGGGGCACGGGGACACGACGTGGCACAAGGACGGGATGTGGCACGAGGACATGGTGAAGCACGAGGACATGGCGAGGCACAAGGAAATGGTGAAACACGAGGACACGGCGCGACATGAGGACATGGCACGACACGAGGACATGGCGTGACATGAGGACACGGCACGACACGAGGACATGGCGTGACATGAGGACACGGCACGACATGAGGACATGGCACGACATGAGGACACGGCGCGACATGAGGACGCTGCCTGTTCTCCACGCACCGCACTCCACACCTCAGGGAAGCTGAGGCAGGGACGGCTCACATCGTATCGCGTCGTATCGTGTCGTGCTGTGACATACCATGTCACGACAGTTGTGTCATATCACGTCATATCACGCCATATCGTGTCATATCGTGTCGTGTTGCGCAAACCATGTCATATTGTGTCGTATCGTGACATATCGTGCCATATCATATCATACCATATTGTATCACGTCATACTATGTCATATCGTGTCATACTGTCTTACATCACGTCATATCAGTTCACACCATGCCGTGTTGTGACATACCATGTCACGACACATTGTGTCACATCACCTCATATCACGCCATATCAGTCATATCGTGTCACATCTTGTCATATCACGTCATTCTACGTCATACCGTGACGTATCGTGTTGTATTGTGCTCTATCATGTCATGTTCTGTTGTGACATACCATGTCACGACCCATTGTGTCGTATCACGTTACATCACATCGTATCATGTCATGTCGTGTTCCACTGTGACACAGCATGTCATGACACATTGTGTCATATCACGTCATATCACACCATATTGCGACATATCATGTCATACCGTGTCGTATTATGTCATATCGCATCATATCATGTCATATCGTGTTATATCACGTCATATCACACCATATTGCGACATATCATGTCATACTGTGTCGTATTACGTCATATCACATCATATCATGTCATATCACGCCATATCACACCATATCGTGACATATCGCGTCATATCGTGCCATACTGTGCCATATCACGTCATATAGTACCGTACTGTCTCATATCACATCATATCGGGTCGTATTGTGCTGTGTCGTGACATACCGTGTCATGACACACTGTGTCGTATCGTGTCACGTTGTCTCCCCCCCCCCCCCAAGTTTTCCCCCCCGTCACACACAGAGGCCCCCCCTCCCCTCCGCCCCCCCGGCTCAGACAGATGTGGGGCAGAGGGACAGACGGATCCAGGGCGGCACAACGGACAGACGGACGGACACCGCCGCCCCCATGGCCACGGGGGGACCCCGAGGTGACCCCAAATGGGGCAGCGCTGATGGGGGCACGCGGGGGGGTCAACACACAGCACCACCGAAACCCCAAAACCCCACAGCACCAAAACCCCAAAACCCCACAGCACCGAAACCCCACAGCACCAAAACCCCAAAAACCCCACAGCACCAAAACCCCACACAGCACCAAAACCCTAAAACCCCACAGCACCAAAACCCCACAGCACCAAAACCCTAAAACCCCACAGCACCAAAACCCCACAGCACCAAAACCCCACACAGCACCAAAACCCCAAAACCCCACAGCACCAAACCCCCAAAAACCCCACAGCACCAAAACCCCACACAGCACCAAAACCCTAAAACCCCACAGCACCGAAACCCCACACAGCACCAAGACCCCATACACACAGCAAAGCCCCCCAGCACCACCAAAACCCCAAAAGCACCAAAACCCCAAAAGCACCAAAACCCCCCAGCACCAAAACCCCTCGGGGGACACTATGGGGACACTGAGGGACAGGGGAAACTGAGGCAGGGTGACACAGCGTGGGGCCAGAGGGACGACATGGGGACACTGGGGGACAGGGGCACAATTTGGGGACGATATGGGGACACCATATGGGGAAACTGAGGCACGGGGACAAAGCATGGGGACGATCTGGGGACACAGAGGGACAACGTGGGGACAATGTGGGGCCACAGTGTGGGGACACAGCGCGGGGACACAGGGGGACGGGGACACAATTTGGGGACACTGAGAGGTGGGGACACAATTTGGGGACACAAAGGGACTGGGACACAGTGTGGGGACAATATGGGGACACAAAGGGACAGGGACACAATTTGGGGACAATGTGGGGACACTGAGGGACTGGGACACAATGTGGGGACAATATGGGGACACTGGGGGATGGAGACATGGTGTGGGGACAATATGGGGACACAGAGGGACAGGGACACAATTTGGGGACGCAGAGGGATGGGGACAACTTGGGGACGATATGGGGACACTGAGGGACAGGGATGGGGACACATTGGGGTGGGGACACAGAGGGACGATATGGGGACACTGGGGGATGGGGACACAATTTGGGGACAATATGGGGACACAGAGGGACAATATGGGAACAATGACGGTCAGGGGAAACTGAGGCAGGGTGACAAAATGTGGGGACTCAGAGGGACAATATGGGGACATTGGGGGACAATATGGGGACACATTTGGGGACAATATGGGGACACAGAGGGCAGAAATGGGGACACGTTTGGGGACAATATGGGGACACTGGGGGACAATACGGGGCCACAATGTGGGGCCACAGCATGGAGACACAGAGGGACGATATGGGGACACAGGGATGGGGACAGAATTTGGGGACAATATGGGGACACAGGGGGACAGGGACACAGTGTGGGGACACAGAGGGCCGATACGGGGACACATTTGGGGACAAAATGGGGACACAGAGATGGGGGCAGAATTTGGGGACAATGTGGGGACACTGGGGGACGACATGGGGACACATTTGGGGACGATATGGGGACACAGAGGGATGGGGACACATTTGGGGACAATGTGCTGACACTGGGGGACAGGGACAGAATTTGGGGACAATGTGGGGACACTGGGGGACGACATGGGGACACATTTGGGGACAATGTGGGGACGCTGGGGGCGATTTGGGACCCACTGGGGACAATCGGGGCCACCACGCGGGGGTCCCAGCAGCCCCCCGCCCCCCCCCCCCCATCACCCCAAGACGGCGCCGCGCCGCCCCACAGCGCGGGGGGGGGGGGGGAGTTTTGTGGGGCGGGGGCCCGGCCCCGCGCTACTCACTGGGGGGGGCCGCCCCCGGGGGGGGGCTCGGAGCCTTGGGGCGCCCACGGGGCCGCACTGCCGGCGGGGGGGGCGGCGGGGGTCTTGGCGAAGATGCCGCTGATGAACTTGAGCATCTTGCGGTCCCTCGTGGACGCCCGGCCCCCCTCCCGGCCCCGCTTCAACCCCGCTCCGGAATCGACGGGGGTCGGGGGGGGGGGTGGCGGGGGGGCCTCGGGGCGGGGGGGGGGGGCGGCGGTCAGAGCGGAGGGGAGGGGGTTCAGGTCGCTGTTGTCCAACGTTTTGCTTTTCCCTTTGCGGGGGGACAAACGCGGCCGAACCGGCGGCCGGCCCCCCCCCGGATCGGGACCCCCGGCTTTGCCGCCGCCCCCCCCCGCTTTGGGTCGCCCCTTCGTTTCGCCTTCGGGCCACGACAGGCGGCTGCTTTTGGGGGGGGCGGCTTTGGGGGTCCGTCGGGGGTCCGGGGCGGCGGCGGCGGCGGCTCGGAAGGGTTTGGGGCCGGGGAGGCGGAGGCGGCGGGGGGCGGCGGAGGGGTGGGGGGACGAAGGAGCCGGGGGGGGGCGGGGGGGGGGCGGAGGGGTCCGGCGGGGGCTCCGGGCAGCCCCACGTGGATTGGGGCAGCAGCGGGGGGCGGCTCGGGGGGGGCGTCGGACGGCATCGCTCCGAGGCGGGGGGCGGCGGGGGGGGGAGCTTGGAGGGAAGGCGGGGGTCGGGTTTGGGGGGCACGGCGGGGGGGGGCGGCGGGGGAGACGGGGAGGGTTTGGGGGGGACGGGCGGAGGGGGGGGCGGGGGGCGGCGGGGGGGGGCAGCGACGCGGGGTCGGGTTTGGGGGGCACCGCCGGGGGGGGGGGGCGGCGGCGGCGGCGACGGCGCGGGGGTCGGGTTTGGGGGTCGCGGCGAGGGGGGGCGGCAGCAGCGAAGGGTCGGGTTTGGGGGGCACCGCGGGGGGGGGGCGAACGGGGGCGGACGGATCCGCGGCAGCCGCTTCCACCGCCCCCGGCCCCCCCCGACACCGCGCGCACCGAGCCCCGGATGGGGGGGGGGCCGGATGGGACGGGGACGGGGGGGGGGGCCGCGGGGCGGGGGGGGCTCGGGGGGGGCCGCAGCCGGGGGCGGTACTTATCCGCAGCGCGTCCTGCCGCTGGAACAGCCGCTCCGGCCGTTTGCCGCGACCGCCGTCCTCGGGTCGGGGCCGGGGGGGGGGGCGGCGGCGCGGCGGGGCCGGGGGGGGGCGCCGGCGGGGCCGGGGGGGGGCTTCTCCGGGGGGGCTCCATCCGCCGCCCCCTCCTCCGCGGTCTCCGCGTCTCCCGGCGCCGCCGCCACCGATTCGAGTTTGACGAGGGTGAGAGAAATGAGGTACGTCGTCCTCCTCTGCGGCCCCCCCGCTCTGTTCATCGGTGCCCCCCCCCCCGGCGACGGTACCCGGGACCCCCCCCCCCCGCCCCCCCCCGCTCCGTTCGGGGCTCCTCGCCGCTCCGCGCGCCGCCGGTGCCGCTTCTCTCGGTCCCCACCCCCGGCCCTCCCCGCCCTCCCCCCCCCGAAGCCGTCCCCGCTCTCCCGCCCCCGGAGGGGTTGGCACCGCCGCGCCCCCCCCTCTATCTTTCCCCCCCCCCCCCGGCCCTAAAATCCGGGGGTTCGTTTCGATCCCCCCCTAAAAAAAAAAAAAAGCGTCTCCGAAATTCGCCCCCCCGGGGGTCGCGGTTCGGGGAGCGGAGGGGGCGGGGCTGCGGCTCCCGGGGGGGTTGGGGGGGGGGGGGGGCCTCGGTTTGTTACGGGGGGGCCGGGAGCGGCGGCTTCCGTGTTTTGGGGGGGCTCCGAGCGGCGGGGGGGGGGGCGGCCAGGGGTCGCCGTTCCGCTCCACGTGCGAGGCCGGGGGGGGGGGACGGATGCGGGGGGGGGGCGGGCGGCGATCCCGGGGCTCTGCCCCCCCCCCCCCCCAAAAAAACGGCTCGGCTCAGCCCCCCCCCCGCCGCTGCTCCGCTCCCCCCGGCTCTGCTCCTCCCGGCCCGCAGCTGCACGAATGGCGCCGCCCCCACCGGGCCCCACCCCACGCACAGCCCCCCCCCCAAAGCCCCCCCCCACAGCCCCCCCTTACTGCCCCCCCTTACTGCCCCCCCCATACGGCCCCCCCATACGGCCCCCCCCATACAGCCCCTCAAGCCCCCCTCCATACAACCCCCCCCTTAAGCCCCCCCAGAGTGCCCCCCCATAGCGCCACCCCCATAGTGCCCCCATATAGGCCCCCAAAAGCCCCCCCACAGTGCCCCCCCATACAGCCCTCCTCATACAGCCCCCCCTTAAGCCCCCCCCACACAGCCCCCCATGCAGCCCCCCCCCATAATGCACCTCCATGCAGCCCCCCTCAGTGCCCCCCATACAGCCCCCATAATGCCCCCCCATACGGACCCTCATACAGCTTCCCCCCCAAACAGCCCCCCCATACCCCCCCCAAATACCCCCCCATACAACCCCCCCATACAACCCCCCCATTAAAGCCCCCCCTTGACCCCCCCCAACCCCCCCTTCATGTGATGCTATGGGAGCCGAACCCCCGCTGCCCCACACGGCGGCCCTACGGGACCCACGGGATCCATTGCGGACCCCCCCGGGACCCCCCCACCCCGGGACCCCCCACAGCCCCCCCCCACAGCCCCCCCCCACGGCCCCCCCCGCCGCCTCGCTTTGGGCGGAATCCCCATTTGGGGGCACTTTGGCGGCGCTGCATCCCGTTGCCATGGCAACAGCGGCGGCAACGCGATGGGAGCGGGGGGGGGAATGGGGGCGTTATGGGGTGGGGGGGCTTTGGGATGTGGGGGCGTTATAGGATGGGGGGCAGTTATGGGATGGGGGGCAGTTATGGGGTGGGGGGGCGTTATGGGATGTGGGGGCGTTATAGGATGGGGGGGCATTATGGGGTGGGGGGCAGTTATGGGGTGGGGGGGCGTTATGGGATGTGGGGGCATTATGGGGTGGGGGGGCTTTGGGATGTGGGGGCAGTTATGGGATGCAGGGGTAATTATGGGGTGTGGGGGCAGTTACGGGATATGGGGGGCATTATGGGATGGGGGGGTGTTATGGGATGGGGACATTATGGGGTGTGGGGCATTATGGGATGGGGGAGAAGTTATGGGATGTGAGGACATTATAGAATGGGGGGCATTATGGGATATGGGAGCAGTTATGGGGTGGGGAAGCAGTTATGGGATGTGGGGGCATTATCGTATGTGGGGGCATTATGGGATATGGGAAGGCATTATGGGATGTGGGGGCGTTATGGGGTGGGGGGGCATTATAGGATGTGGGGGGGCATTATGGGGTGTGGGGGCAGTTATGGGATATGGGGGCATTACAAGGTGTGGGGGGGCATTATGGGGTGTAGGGGCAGTTATAGGGTGGGGGGGCATCATGGGGTCAGGGCACATTATGGGGTATGGGGTCAGTTTTGGGATGTGGGGGCATTATGGGATGGGGCATTATGGGATGTGGGGGCATTATGGGATGGGGAGCATTATGGGATATGGGGGCAGTTATGGGATGGGGGGTCAGTTATAGGATATGGGATCAGTTTTGGGATGTGGGGGCATGATAGGATGGGGCATTATGGGGTGTGGGAGCATTATGGGATGGGGCACTATGGAATGGGGGCATTATGGGATGGGGCATTATGGGATGGAGGAGCATTATGGGATGTGGGCGCATTATGGGATGGGGCATTATGGGATGGGGCACTATGGGATGGGACATTATGGGGCGTTATGGGATGGGGCATTATGGGATGGGGCATTATGGGATGGGGCGTTATGGGATGGAGGGGCATTATGGGATGTGGGGGCATTATGGGATGGGACATTATGGGGCATTATGGGATGGGGCACTATGGGATGGGACATTATGGGGCGTTATGGGATGGGGGGGCATTATGGGATGGGGCATTATGGGATGGGGCACTATGGGATATGGGGGCATTATGGGGCATTATGGGATGGGGGCATTATGGGATGTGGGGGCATTATGGGATGGGGCATTATGGGGCATTGTGGGATGTGGGGGCATTATGGGATGGGGCACTATGGGATGGGGCATTATGGGATGGGGCATTATGGGGCATTATGGGATGGGGCACTATGGGATGTGGGGGCATTATGGGATGGGGCATTATGGGGCATTATGGGATGTGCGCTCTGTGCTGTGCACAGCCGTCACTGCGGTTCCCCGGCTGTCGCAGCGTGGATCCCATATTTGGCTCAACCCCCCCCCGCCCCCCCGGATCGCGCGTGACGGAGCTGACAGCGTCGCCATGGCAACGCACCCACAGCGGCACCCACGGGTGGGCGCCCCCCCCTTCCCCAGTTTGTCCGTCTGTGCCCCCCCCATCCGTCCCAGTCCATCCCAGTACCCCCCAGTCCATCCCCAGTGCCCCCGCCGGTGCCCCCATACAGGGTGTCCCCATCACAGCTGTGGGGGGGGGGGGGGGGGGGGGGGGGGGGGGGGGGGGGTTTCCATGTGCCACCACGTGGGACCCCCCCAGGATCTCTATGCCCCCCCCCTACGACAAGCACCGGACCCCCCCCAGTCCATCCCAGTCCATCCCAGTTCATCCCAGTTCATCCCAGTACCCCCCCCAGTGCCCCCCCTATAGGAACCAGTGTCCCCATCGCGGGGCGGGCGGAGGGGGGGGTTCTCCATGTGCCACAGTGCTGAATGACCACGTGCGACCCCCCCTTAAACTTCAGTGCCCCCCCCACGACAAGCACCGACCCCCCAGTCCATCCCAGTTCATCCAGTCCATCCCAGTCCATCCCAGTTCATCCCAGTACCCCCCCACCAGCGCCCCCATATAGGAACCGTTGTCCCCATCACGGGGGGGCGGGGGAGGTTCTCCACGTGCCACACGAGGGGGCCACCACGTGGGACCCCCCTTAAACTTCAATGCCCCCCCCCCCACGAGAAGCACCGACCCCCCCAGTCCATCCCAGTCCATCCCAGTCCATCCCAGTTCCCCCCCAGCGCCCCCATATAGGAGCCGCCATGCGCACCCCGGGGTGGGGGGGGGGACCCCGCCAGGACCTCAGTGCCCCCCCCCCATTGATGTTGGGGTGCCTCGGAGGGGGGGGGGCGGATTTGGGGGCTCTCAGTTCCCCCCCCCCCCCCCCCAATTTCCGGGTAGCGCCGTGCGGGCGCGTAGCAACGCGGCATCCCCGCATCCCGTCGCCATGGCAACCGCAACCGCGGGAGGTGCGGCGTCGGGGGGGGGGGGGGGTTTGAGGGGGGGCATCGACGTCATCGCACCGAACCGCGGGTCGGCGTGGGGGGGCTGGGGGCGTTGGGACCCCCCGGCAACGGCAGCGCGCGGGATGGGGGGGGCTGGGGGGGGGAGGGGGGCTGTGGGTTGGGGTTGCGGGGGGGGGCGGGGGGGGGGGGGGGGGCGGGGACCGCCGGAGATGAGGAAACGGCGACGTCAGCGACCGCAGCGCTGCGACGGCAGCGCCGGAAACCGCGGGGCAGCGGCCCCTCCCCCCCCCGGCCCCCCGACCCCCCCCGCGACCCCCCCGCCCCCCCACGGGAGACGCCGCGCCCCCCCACTGCCCCCCCCCCCCCCCCCACTGCCCCCCTCCCCCAATGCCGGTCCGCCCCATTCCCACGTGGGACCCCCCCCAAACCCCCCCCCCCGGAGCCCCGCGACCCCCAACCCCCCCCCCGTCAGACGCCGCCCCCCCCCCGCCCCCAACCCGCAGCCCCGGAGTTGTGTCCGTCTGTCCGTCCGCCTCCCCAGCCCTCCGTCTGTCCGTCCATCCTTCTTCCCCATCATCCACTCCCCCCCCCCCACTTGTCTGTCTGTCCATCAACCTGCCCGTCTGTCTGTCCGTCCTCCCCCTGTCCATCCACCCACTCCCCCTCCAACTGTCCGTCTGTCCGTCCTTCTTCCTGGCCACCCGTCCGTCCATCTGTCTGTCCGTCCATCTGTCTGTCCGTCCATCTGTCTGTCCATCCAGCCTTTTCCCAGCCATCCGGCTCTCCAACTGTCTGTCTGTCCGTCCGTCCATTCTCCCCGTATCCATCCATGCACCCCTATCAGTCCATCTGTCCGTCCATCCCATCTGTCCATCTGTCCCTCCTCCCTCATCCGTCCGTCTGTCCGTTCATCCTCCCCCCGTCCATCCGTCCATCCATGCACCCCCTCCATCCGTCCATCTGTCTGTCCATCCATGCACCCCCTCTATCTGTCCATCTGTCTGTCCGTTCTCCCCCCTGTCCCTCCATGCTCCCCCTCCATCCATCCATCCATGCGCCCCGGTCCGTCTGTCCGTCCATCCTCCCCTCATCCACCCATCCATCCCCCCATCTGTCCATCTGTCCGTCCATCCCCCCCCATCTGTCCACCTGTCTGTCCGTCCATCCA
Organism: Chrysolophus pictus; assembly: GCA_037305975.1. NCBI lineage: Eukaryota > Metazoa > Chordata > Aves > Galliformes > Phasianidae > Chrysolophus > Chrysolophus pictus. The sequence goes on along the minus strand of JAYKPI010000093.1, from coordinate 14,210 downwards.
TCCATCCCCCCCCATCTGTCCACCTGTCCGTCCATCCATGCACCCCATCCAGCTGTCTGTCCATCCTCCCCCCCATCCATCCATCCATGCACCCCTCCCCATCCCGTCTGTCCATCTGTCTGTCCGTCCATCCCCCCTCCATCTGTCCATCTGTCCATCCATCCCCCATCCATCCTTTCTCTATCTGTCCATCTGTCTGTCCGCTCATCCATGCACCCCCCATCTATTTGTCCGTCTGTCTGTCCATCCTCCCCCCGTCCATCCATCCATCCTATGTCTGTCCATCCCTCTAGCCATCCTTTCTCTATCTGTCCGTCTGTCCGTCTGTTGTCCCCCCTGTCCATCCATCCGCTGTCCATCTGTCCGTCTGTCCATCCCTCTATCCATCCTTCATCTGTCCATCTGTCCGTCCATCCATCCATGTTCACCCCCACCGTCTGTCTGTCTGTCCATCCTCCCCGCCGTCCATCCATCCATCTGTCCATCTGTCCATCCGTCCCCCCTCTGTCCGTCTGTCCATCCCTCCATCCATCCACCCTCCATCTGTCCGTCTGTCCGTCCGTCGTCCCCCGTCCCCCGTCCATCCGTCCGTCCGTCCGTCCGTCCATCCACCCTCCATTTGTCCCGTCTGTCCGTCCACCTGTTCCCCCCCCGTCCGTCCGTCCGTCCGCCCCCCTCCCTCCATCCGTCCACCCGCCCCGCCCCCCGCCCCCCGTCGGTCTGTCCGTCTGTCCGTCCGTCGGTCTGTCCGTCTGTCGGTCGGTCTGTCCGTCGGTCGGTCTGTCCGTCTGTCCGTCGGTCGGTCCGTCCGTACCCTGCAGGGCTCTGAGCTGGGCGCCGATTCCTCCCCGCAGGCGCGGGTCGCGCACGCCGTCGCAGAGGCGCAGCAGGGCGTTCAGGCAGCGCTTCGCCTCCTCGTGCCGCCGCACCTCGCGCGGATGGCGGCCAGCGCCCGGCTCTGCGGCCCCATGGCGGCCGGGGCCCGCGGCCACTCGTGGGGCGGCCGCTCGTGGGGTGGCTGCTCGTGGGGCGGCCCCCGCGCCGCGTCCTCCCGCCGCCCCCCCCGCACGGCCCCGGAGCTGCGCCCCACAGCGCGACGCCGCTTCCGGCCCGCAGCCTGCAGTGGGGCGGCGGCGTGGGGCGGGGCGGGGAGCCGTGGGGCCGGGGCGGCTCGTGGGGCCTATGGCAGATTGTGGGGCCTGCTGGGATCTGTGGGGCCTGATGGCATCTATGGGGCCTGCTGTCATTTATGGGGCCTGATGGCATCTATGGGGCTGGGTGTAACTTATGGGGCCTGCTGTCATCTGCGGGGCCTGCTGGGATCTGCGGGGCTGGGGCGACTTATGAGGCCTGCTGCCATCTATGGGGCTGGGTGTAGCTTATGGGGCCTGCTGGCATCCATGGGGCGTGCTGTCACCTGTGGAGTCCTGCTGTGATCTATGGGGCCTGCATGGATCTGTGGGCCTGATGGCATCTATGGGGCCTGCTGTCACCTGTGGGGCCTGCTGGGATCTGTGGGGCTGGGGCAACTTATGGGGCCTGCTGCCATCTATGGGGCCTGCTGTCATCTGTGGGGCCTGCTGTCATTTATGGGGCCTGCTGTGATCTATGGGGCCTGCTGGGATCTGTGGGGCCTGCAGGATCTATGGGGCTGGGTGTAACTTATGGGGCCTGCTGTCATTTATGAGGAGTGCTGTCATTTATGGGGCCTGCTGCAATCTGTGGGGCTGGGGGTGACTTATGGGGCCTGCTGGCATCTGTGGGGCCTGCTGGGATCTATGGGGCTGGGTGTAACTTACGGGGCCTGCTGTCATTTATGAGGCCTGCTGGGATCTGTGGGGTCTGCAGGCATCTATGGGGTCTGATGGCATCTATGGGGCCTGCTGGGATCTCTGGGGCTGGGGGCAACTTATGGGGCCTATGGCAGATGTGGGGCCTGATGGCATCTGTGGGGCTGGGGGTGACTTATGGGGCCTGCTGCCATCTATGGAGCCTGGTGCCATCAGTGGGGCTGGGCAGAGCTTATAGGGCCTGCTGTGATCTATGGGGCCTGCATGGATCTGTGGGGCCTGATGGCATCTATGGGGCCTGCTGTCACCTGTGGGGCCTGCTGCAATCTATGGGGCCTGCTGCCATCAGTGGGGCTGGGCAGAACTTATGGGGCCTGCTGCCGTCTGTGGGGCCTGCTGGCATCTATGGGGCTGGATGTAACTTATAAGGCCTGCTGCCATCTATGGGGCCTGCTGGGATTGTGGGGCCTGCTGGGATCTGTGGGGCTGAGCGGAACTTATTGGGCCTGCTGTGATCTATGGGGTCTGTTGTGATCTATGGGGCTGAGGCAGAACTTGTGGGGCCTGGTGTCATCTATGGGGCTGGGTGTAACTTATAGGGCCTGCTGGGATCTGTGGGGCCTGATGTCATCTATGGGGTCTGTTGTGATCTATGGGGTCTGTTGTGATCTATGGGGCTGGCACCACTTATGGGGCCTGCTGGGATCTGTGGGGTGAGCAGCCATCGTGGTGCGGGGTGGGGTGCAGCTATGGGGGATGTGGGGCGTGTGGGGATGCGTGAGCGGCCGCACGGACACGGCAAGGACACGTGTGTGCAGGAGCACGGACATGCTAAGGACACGTATGTGTGGGAATGTGAACACGGCAAGGACACGCGTGTGGCAGTTTGGACACGCTGAGGCCACGTGTGGGACCACACAGACATGCTAAGCACACGTGTGAGGAATGTGGACACATTAGGGACACGTGTGGAGGAGTGAGGACATGCTAAGGACACGTGTGCGGGAATATGGACATGCTATGGATGTGTGTGCAGAAGTATGAACACGCTAAGGACACGTGTGCAGGAGCATGGACACAGTAAGCACATGTGTGTGCCGCCTCATGGTCATGCTAGGGACACACGTGGCAGTATGGACACGCTAAGGCCACATGTGTGACCACGTAGTCATGCTAAGCACATACATGTAGCAAAACAAACACAGTAAGAACAGCTGTGAAGCTGCATGGACACGCTAGGGACGTGTTCAGCAACATGGGCATGCTAAGATCATACCAGGGGCACATGTGCTGCCATGCAAGCACTCTGAAGACGTGTGCAGCCACACGGACACGCTAAGGACGTGTGAGGGCAAACAGACACGCTAAGGACACGCGTGTGTGACAGGGACATGCTAAGGACATGTGTGTAAGGAGGACACGCTAAGGACACGTGTGTGACAGGACATGCTAAGGACATGTGTGTAAGGAGGACACGCTAAGGACACGTGTGTGTGTGACAGGACATGCTAAGGACAGCACATCTATGGGGCAGTGCATCCATAGGGCACTGGATCTATGGGGCAGTGGATCTATGGGGCAGCACATCTATAGGGCAGTACATCTATGGGGCACACATCTATGGGGCAGCACATCCATAGGGCAGAACATTTATTGGGGGGGTATATCTATAGGGCAGTACATCTATGGGGTGCTGTATCTATGGGGCAGGGGATCTATGGGGCTGTGGATCTATGGGGCAATACATCCATAGGGCAGTACATTTATTGGGGGGTATATCTGTGGGGCAGCAGATCTATGGGGCGCTGTATCTATGGGGCAGCAGATCTATGGGGCGCTGTATCTATGGGGCAGCAGATCTATGGGGCGCTGTATCTATGGGGCGCTGTATCTATAGGGCACTGTATCTATAGGGCACTGTATCTATGGGGCAGCAGATCTATGGGGTGCTGTATCTATGGGGCGCTGTATCTATGGGGCAGTGGATCTATGGGGCAGCAGATCTATGGGGCAGCGGATCTATGGGCAGCGGATCCGTGGGGCGCGGCTCAGGGGCTGACAGGGTAGGCGGAGGCGATGAACTGCTGCCCGGCTTCGTTCCAGGTGTAGGTCTGCACCGCTGCTGCGTGGCCGGCCAGCGTCACATTGCAGCTGGGGGGGGGGGGCGTGCAAGGGTGTGCAAAGTGTGCAACGGTGTGCAAAGTGTGCAAAGTGTGCAAGGGTGTGTAACAGTGTGCAAGGTGTGCAAAGTGTGTAACAGTGTGCAAGGTGTGCAAAGTGTGCGACACAGTGCAACACAGCACAACAGCGTGCAACAGTGCAACGGTGTGCAACGGTGTGCAAAGTGTGCAACGGTGTGCAAGGGTGTGCAAGAGTGCGTAATGGTGTGTGAAAGTGTGCAACACAGTGCACAACTGTGTGCAACACAGCACTGCAGCGTGTGAGGGGGCAATGGTGTGCAATGGTGTGCAACAGCATGCAACACAGCGTGCAACAGGACGTGCAACACGGCGTGCAACACGAGGCAGTGGTGCAGCGGTGTGCAGCAGTGCAACACGGTGCAGCAGTGCAGCACCTCACACAGCAGCACAGCAGTGCAGCACCTCACACAGCAGCGCAGCACCGCACAGCACCGCGTGTCCACAGCCGCCGCATCCACAGCTGCCCCTGCTGACCCCACGTGTCCCCAAATCTCCCCACGTGTCCCCATGGGGTCTTTGGGGTCCCTCTGTGCCCCCATGTGCCCCCATGTGTCCCCACGTGTCCCCACGTGTCCCCACGTGTTCCCATATAGCCCTGTATGTCCCCATATGGCCCCACGTGTCCCCATACATCCGCATGTGTCCCCATGGGGTCTTTGGGGTTCCCTCTGTGCCCCCACGTGTCCCCATGTGTCCCCTTCTGTCCCCATGTATCCCCATGTATCCCTATATGTCCCCATATGGCCCCACGTGTCCCTATGGGGTCTTTGGGGTCCCTCTGTGTCCCCATGTGTCCCCTTCTGTCCCCATGTATCCCCATATAGCCCTGTATGTCCCCATATGGCCCCACGTGTCCCCTGATGTCCCCTGATGTCCCCAAGTCTGCAGATGTCCCCATGTCCCCTTGTGTCCTTATGTCCCCATGTCCCCATGTGTCCCCCATGACCCCATATGTCCCATTGTGTCCCCATATGTCCCCACATGTCCCCATGTGCCCCATATGTCCCCATATGGCCCCGTATGTCCCCATATGTCCACACATGTCCCCTGATGTCCCCAAGTCTGCAGATGTCCCCATGTCCCCACATGTCCCCACATCCTCATGTCCCCGTGACCCCATATATCCCCGTGTGTCCCCATGTGCCCCATATATCCCCGTATGTCCCCATAAGTCCCCACATGTCCCCAGATGTCCACATGCGTCCCCTGATGTCCCCAAGTCTGCAGATGTCCCCATGTCCCCATGTGTCCCCATGACCCCATATGTCCCCTTGTGTCCCCCATAGGTCCCCACGTGTCCCCATGCGATCCCATAAGTTCCCACGTGTCCCCATGTGTTCCCACATGTCCCCATATGTCTGCATGTGTCCCCTTGTGTCCCTTGATGTCCCCATACATCCCTATGTCCCCATGTCCCCACGTGTCCCCATGAGTCCCATTATGTCCCCCATGACCCCATATGGACATACGGGGTGCCCCCATATATCCCCATGACCCCATATATCCCCATAAGTTCCCATGTGTCCCAGATGTCCCCATGTGTCCCCATGACCCCATGTGTCCCCATACGTCACCATGTGTCCCCATAAGTTCCCATATATCCCCTTATGTCCCCATGTCCCCATATGTCCCCATGACCCCATTTGTCCCCATGTGTCCCCACGTGATCCCATATGTCCCCTTGTGTCCCCCTGACCCCATATGGACATAAGGGGTCCCCCCATATATCCCCATGTGTCCCTATATGTCCCCATGTGTCCCCATGTGTCCCTATATGTCCCCATGTGTCCCCTTATATCCCCACATGTCCCCACACCCTCATGTCCCCATGTCCCCTGATGTCCCCATATATCCTGATGTCCCCGTGACCCCACATGTCCCCATGAGTTCCCATATGCCCCCTTGTGTCCCCATGTGTCCCCATACATCCCTATGTCCCTTTGTGTCCCCATATGTTTCCATATGTCCCCACATGTCCCCAGATATCCCATATGTCCCCATGACCCCATGTGTCCCCTTAAGTCCCCTGATGTCCCCACATCTCCATGTGTCCCCATGTGATCCCGTAAGTTCCCATATATCTCCATGTGTCCCCATATGTCCCCATGTGTCCCCACGTGTCCCCTTGTGTCCCCGTGTGTCCCCATGAGTCCCCATGTCCCCATATGTCCCCATATGTCCCCATATGGCCCCACGTGTCCCCATATGTCCACACGTGTCCCCTGATGTCCCCAGATGTCCCCAAGTCTGCAGATGTCCCCATGACCCCACGTGTTCCCATGTGTCCCCATGTGTCCTCATGTCCCCATGTCCCCTTGTGTCCCCCTGTGTCCCCACATCCCCACACGTCCCCATGTGTCCCACCCCATCGCTGTGTCCCCATGCTTCCACCCCACCCATGTCCCCATGTGTCCCCATGTCCCCACATGTCCCCATGTCCCCATATGTCCCCTTGTATCCCATGATGTCCCCATGTCCCCATGTCCCCACGTGTCCCCATATGTCCCCATGTCCCCACATGTCCCCACATGTCCCCATGTCCCCATGTCCCCACATGTCCCCTTGTGTCCCCACATGTCCCCATGTCCCCACATGTCCCCATGTCCCCATATGTCCCCTTGTGTCCCATGATGTCCCCATGTCCCCACATGTCCCCCTGATGTCCCCATGTCCCCACGCCCCCCCGCCCCCTTTCCGCCCCTCCCCCCCGCCCACTCACAGCCCGCCGGGCCGCGTCACGTGACACAGGGTGTAGAGCGCCATGTCGAAGGCGGGGCTGGAGCCCAGCAGCGTGGAGCCCAGGCGCTTCAGGAGCCCGGCCCAGCGGAACTGCAGCGCCAGCACGGCCGGGAAGCGCCGCCACTGCGGGGCGGGGGAGGGGGGGTCACGGGGGTGGGGGGGGGGGTCACTGGGGGTCAGGGGGTGGGGGGGCGTGGGGGAGGGGGAGGGGGGGTCACTGGGGGTCAGGGGGTGGGGGGTCACGGGGCGGGGGGGTCTAGGGAGTGGGGGGGGCATGGGGGGTCACTGGCGGTCAGGGGGATGGGGGGGGTCAGGGGGATAGGGGGGCGTGGGGGGAGCAGGGGGGGGGACGGGGGGTCATGGGGGGGCGTGGGGGGAGGACGTATGGGAGCATGGGGGGGGACGGGGGGTCACTGAGGGTCATGAGGGATGGGGGGGAGGTCGTGGGGGAGGGGGTCTAGGGAGTGGGGGGGCTTGGGGGGCATAGGGGAGCATGGGGGGGGATGGGGAGGATATGGGGGGTCATGGGGGTCACGGGGAGGGGAGTGGGGAGGGGATGGGGGGTCACTGGGGGTCGTGGGGGAGGGGGGTGTAGGGAGTGGGGGGGTCATGGGGGGAGAGTGGGGGGTCACTGGGGGTCAGGGGGATGGGGGGGGCTTGGGGGAGGGGGCTCTAGGGAGTGGGGGGGTCATGGAGGGCATGGGGGGGGCGTGGGGGGATATGGGAGGGTCATGGGGGGTCACGGGGGGGGAGTGGGGAGGGGATGGGGGGTCACTGGGGGTCAGGGGGATGGGGGGGGTCTAGGGAGTGGGGGGGGCGTGGGGGGAGCAGGGGGGGACGGGGGGTCATGGGGGGTCACGGGGGGGCGTGGGGGGGGACATAGGGGAGCATGGGAGGGGATGGGGGGGATGTGGGAGGGTCATGGGGGGTCATGGGGGGGGTCGTGGGGAGGGGGGTCTGGGGAGTGGGGGGGTCATGGGGGGAGAGTGGGGGGGCACGGGGGGGTCATGGGGGGGATATGGGAGGGTCATGGGGGATCGTGGGGGATGGGGGCCTAGGGAATGGGGGGGTCGTGGGGGGCATTAGAGGGGATTTGGGGTCACTGGGGGTCATGGGGGATGGGGGGGTCGTGGGGGGGTTGTGGGGGAGGGGGGTGTAGGGAGTGGGGGGGTGTGGGGGGCGTAGGGGGGGATATGGGTGGTCATGGGGGTCACGGGGGGGGAGTGGGGAGGGGGGGCATGGGGGGGTCATGGGGGGTTTATAGGAGGGTCGTGGGGGGTCGTGGGGGGGTTGTGGGGGATGGGTTGTAGGGAGTGGGGGGGTCATGGGGGGAGAGTGGGGAGGATATGGGGGTCATGGGGGATGGGGGGGTCGTGGGGGGGTCGTGGGGGAGGGGGGTGTAGGGAGTGGGGGGGGCAGAGGGGGTGCGGGGGTCTGGGGGAGCATGGGGGGGTGAGGGGATATGGGGGGGTTATGGGGGATTGGGGTGGGTGGGGACATGGGGACATGGGGACATGGACAAATCGGGACAAATCGGGATGTATCGACGTGTCAGGACAAATCGGGACATTGTGGGGCTGGGGGTGGGGGCATGGGGACAAGGGGGCACAAGAGGAGGGGCGGGGGGAGCTGGGGGTGGGGGGGTGGGGGGGACAAAGAGCACAGGGACACAACCACACAACGACACAACTACAGAACAACACAACCACACAACCGCACAACCACACAACCACAGGGTGACAGCGACACGGCAACACAACAGTGACACAGCGACACAGGGACACAACAACACAACCACACAACGACACAACAGGGTGACACAGCAACACGATGACACAAGGACACAACAGCGACACAGGGACACAACGACACAATGACACAGTAACACAACAACAGTGACACAGTGACACAACACAGCGACACAACGACAGCAACAGTGACACAGGGACACAGCGACACAACGACACAACGACACAATGACACAGTACACAACAGTGACGCAGTAACACAACACAGCGACACAACCACAACAACAGAGTGACACAGGGACACAACAACACAACGACACCGGGACACAACGACACAGGGACACAGGGACATAACAACAGTGACACAACAACACAGCAGCACAATGACACAACAGAGCGACAGCGACACAACAACGGAGCGACACCGACAAAGAGACACGGGGACACAATGACACAACAACAGAGTGACACAGTGACACAATGACACAACACGGGGACACAACAAGAGTGACACAACAACACAGCGACACAACAGAGCGACAGCGACACAACGACGGAGCGACACAACGACACAACGACGGCGACAGACACGGGGACACAACGACACAACAGTGACACAACAACACAGCAACACAGGGATACGACAACACAACACGGTGACACAACAACAGAGCCGCACAACGACACAACGACACAATGATAAGGTGACACAACCACGCGACACAACAACACAACAACACAACATCACAGTGACACAACCGCTCAACAACACAACACAACCACACAGTGACACAACAACGCAACCACAGAACCACACCATGACACAACAACACAACCACACAACAACACAGCTACACAACAACAGAACCACACAACCACACGACACAACCACACAATGACACAACCACACAACATCGCAGTGGCGAAACCACGCAGCCACACAACAACACAACAGCACAGCACAACACAACCCCACAACATCACAGCGACACAACCACACAACCACACATTGCAGTGACACCACACAACCCCACAACATCACAGTGACACAACCACACAACAACACGACACAATCACACAACCACACAACCACACACCACAGTGACACAATCACACAACATCAGTGACACAACCACACAACGACACAACCACACATCGCAGTGACACAACCGCACCACACAACCACACAGTGACACAACCACACAACATCACAACAACACAACCACACAACATCGCAGTGACACAATGACACAACCACACAACGACACAACCACACCACATCGCAGTGACACAACAACACAACCACACAACAACATAACCACACAACGACACAACCACACAATGACACAACAACACAATCACACAACGACACAACGACACAACCACACCACATCGCAGTGACACAACAACACAACCACACAACCACACAACAACACAACAACACAACCACACAACCACACAACAACACAACAACACAACCACACAACCACACAACAACACAATCACACAACAACACAACCACACCACATCGCAGTGACACAACGACACAACCACACAACAACACAATCACACAACGACACAACCACACCACATCGCAGTGACCCCCCCCCGCGCTCACCGGCCCACTGTAGCTGTAGCTCAGGTAATCCAGGCTCCCGCTGCGCTCCAGCTGCAGCAGCTGCACCCACGAGTGGCAGCCCGACACGCGGCCGTTCTTGATCTCACCTGCGGGGCCACGCGGCAGCACACGCGTGTCATCACGTGTTATTGCGTGTCATCACATGTTATCGCGTGTCATCACGTTATCGCGTGTCATCGCATGTCATCGCGTGTCATCACATGTTATCGCGTGTCATCACGTGTCACCGCGTGTCACTGCGCCCCCCATCCGTCCCCGTACGCCCCCACGTCTCCCCATCCACCCCTGCGTGTCCCCAGGTCCCTCAAATGTCCCCACACGTCCCCGTGTTTCCCCATGCGCCCCCCATGTCCCCATACGTCCCCACGTTCCCCCACATCCCCCCATGTGTCCCCACACGTCCCCATGTGTCCCCGTGGCCCCCAGCTGCCCCCCATATGTCCCCATATGTTCTCATGTCCCCAAGTGTCCCCCCGTGTCCCCATGTGTCCCTATGCCCCCCACACGTCCCCATACACCCCCATGTCCCCCCATATGTCCCTATGTGTTCTCACATGTCCCCACGTGTCCCCACATGTCCCCATGTGTCCCTATGCCCCCCACACGTCCCCATACATCCCCATGTCCCCCCGTATGTCCCCATATGTCCCCACATGTCCCCATGTCCCCCATACAGTCCCATACACCATCATGTTCCCCCATATGTCCTCAGATGTTCTTACAAGTCCCCATGTCCCCATATGTTCTCGTGTCCCCACATGTCCCCATGTGTCCCTATGCCCCCCATCTGTTCCCATATGTCCCCATACATCCCCACGTCCCCCCACGTGGTCCCCAAGTGTCCCCACGTGTCCCCATACATCCCCACGTCCCCCCACGTGTCCCCAAATGTCCCCACGTGTCCCCATATATCCCCCACGTCCCCCCATTGCCCCCCCACTAAACCCCCCATGTCCCCCCATCCCCGTATGTCCCCAATTTCCCCAAATGTCCCCAGGTGTCCCCATAAGCCCCCATGTCCCCATACATCCCTCGTGACCCCTCGTGACCCCATGTGACCCCATGTGCTCCTATGTGACCAGACATGACCCCACTTGGCCCCATGTGCCCCCATGACCCCTCCTGATCCCCGTGACCCCCTGTGACCCCTCATGATGCCTCGTGACCCCACATGACCACCCGAGACTGCATGTGACCCCTTGTGACCCCACGTGACCCCTTGTGATCCCACGTGACCCCACGTGACCTCATTTATCTCATATCTCCCCATATCCTCCCCGTATGTCCCCATGTGACACAACACCCCCTGTGACCCCTCATGACCCTTGTGACACCACGAGTCCACGTGACCCCATGTGACCCCCCAAGACCCTATGAGACCCCACATGACCCCTTGTGACCCCGTGTGGCCCCTCATGACCCCCATGACCCCACATGACCCCTTGTGACCCTTGTGACTCCTCGTGATGCCCCGTGACCCCTGTGACCCCCTGAGACCCCACATGCCCTCAGATGACCCCAGATCTCCCCATATGTCCTCATGTGACCCAATACACCCCCCATGACCCCATGTGACCCCATACACCCCCCATGGACCCCATGTGACCCCATACACCCCCCCCATGACCCCCCATGACCCCTCCTGACCCCCTGTGGCCCCACATGACCTCCTGTGACCCCTTGTGACTCCTCGTGATGCCCCGTGACCCCCGTGACCCCCGTGACCCCTCATGACCCCCCAAGACCCCACATGCCCTCAGATGACCCCAGATCTCCCCATACCCTCCCCATATGTCCTCATGTGACTCCATACCCCCCGTGACCCCCCGTGACCCCGGTGACCCGGTGACCCGGTGACCCGGTGACCCCGTACCGACGAAGACGTGCTCGAACCCAGACGAATCCAGGGCGGCTCCTCCGGATCGCGAGTAGCGGCCGAACCAGAGCTGCTGCAGGCTGCGCGCAGCGCCGAGCGGGAGCCCCACAGCCCTGCAAAGGGGGCAGACCCACGGCGCTGCCCCACAGCGCTGCCCCACAGCGCTGCCCAATAGCGCTGCCCCACAGTACTGCCCCACAGCGCTGCCCAATAGCGCTGCCCCACAGTACTGCCCCATGGCGCTGCCCAATAGCGCTGCCCTACACCTCCATCCCACAGCACTGCCCCATAGTGCTGCCCCACAGCGCTGCCCCACAGCACTGCCCCATAGTGCTATCCCACAGCACTGCCCCATGGCGCTGCCCCATGGCACTGCCCCATAGTGCTGCCCTACACTTCCATCCCACAGCGCTGCCCCACACCTCTATAACACCTCCATCCCGCACCCCTCTGTCCTCCCACCCCTCTGCCCCACACCTCCACCCTTCCACCCCTCTGCCCCACATCTCCACCCCACACCCCTCCACCCTTCCACCCCTGTGCCCCACAGCTCCATCCCTACAACACCTCCACCCCACACCCCTCCATCCTCCCACCCCTCCGCCCCACATCTCCACCCTCCCCCCCATCCCGCACCCCTCCGCCCCACACATCCGCACCGCCGCCCCTCACCGCTCCGCAGCAGCTCCTCCATCACGTCGGTGTTGAGCACGGCGTCGAGGAACCGCTGCTCCTCGCGCTGCTCCTCGGCCGTCGGCTCCTCCTCCACCCCGCACTGCGCCTCGTAGTTGTCCAGCAGCGCCAGCAGCTCCGCGAACGGGGAGCGCCGCAGCAAAGCCTCGTCCACGTGTTCGAAAAGCCTGCGGGGGGCGGAGCGGTGGGGGGTGGGGCGGGGGTGGGGGCGGAGCGATGTGGGGATGTGGGGCGGGGGGTGGGGAGGGAGGTGTGGGGCGGAGAGATGTGGGGATGGAGGTGTGGGGTGGGATGTGGGGCGGAGGCGATGGGATGTGGGGCAGGGTTGTAGGGATGGAGGTGTGGGGCGGAGTGATGGAGACGGAGGTGTGGGGGTGCAGTGATGGGGTGGGGAGATGTGGGGCGGGATGTGGGGTGGAGTGATGGGGATGTGGGGCAGGGTTATAGGGACGGAGGTGTGGGGTGCAGTGATGGGGTGGGGAGATGTGGGGCAGGGTGATGGGGGTGGAGGTGTGGGGTGGGGATGAGAGATGGCGAGGTGTGGGGCAGGGTTATAGGGATGGAGATATGGGGCAGGGTGATAGGGGTGGAGGTGTGGGGTGGAGAGATGTGGGCAGGGTTATAGGGATGGAGATGGAGATATGGGGCGGAGTGATGGAGGTGTGGGGTGGGGAGTTGTGGGGATGGAGATGTGGGATGGAGATGTGGGGCGGAGTGATGGGGATGGAAGTGTGGGGTGGGGAGGTGTGGGGCAGAGAGATGGGGATGGAAGTGTGAGGTGTGGGGCAGAGAGATGTGAGGTGCAGCGATGGGGACGGAGGTGTGGGGTGCAGTGATGGGTGGGAAGATGTGGGGCAGGGTGATGGGGATGGTGATGTGGGGGGGGGAAATGTGGGGCAGAGAGATGGGGATGGAGGTGTGGAATGGAGAGGTGTGGGGTGGAGAGACCTGGGGCTCAGTGATGGGGACAGAAGTGTGGGGTGCAGTGATGGGGTGGAGAGATGTGGGGCGGGATGTGGGGTGGAGTGATGGAGATGTGGGGCAGGGTGTGGAGAGATGGGGTGGGGGATGTGGGGCAGGGTTATAGGGATGGAGATGGAGATGTGGGGTGGAGTGATGGGGATGGAGGTGTGGGGTGTGGGGCAAGGATGTAGGGTGGTGAGATGGGGTAGAATGATGGGGATGGAAGTGTGGGGTGCAGTGATGGGGTGGGGAGATGTGGGGCAGGGTTATGGGGATGGAGGTGTGGGGCGGGGATGAGAGGTGGCGAGGTGTGGGGCAGGGTTATGGGGATGGAGGTGTGGGGCGGGGATGAGAGGTGGCGAGGTGTGGGGCAGGGTTATAGGGATGGAGGTGTGGGGTGGGGATGAGAGGTGGCGAGGTGTGGGGCAGGGTTATGGGGATGGAGGTGTGGGGCGGGGATGAGAGGTGGCGAGGTGTGGGGCAGGGTTATGGGGATGGAGGTGTGGGGTGGGGATATGGGGCAGGGTTATAGGGATGGAGGTGTGGGGCGGGGATATGGGC
>JAYKPI010000092.1:0-45245 GCA_037305975.1 Chrysolophus pictus | reverse complement strand
ATCCCCCCATATCCACCCATATCTTCCCATATCCCCCCCATATCCCCCCATTATCCCATATCCCCCACATCCCCCATATCCCCCCATAGCCCCCCATCCCCCATATCCCCCACATCCCCCATTATCCCCATAGTCCCCATATCGCCCCATAGCCCCCCATCCCCATAGCCCCCCCCCATCCCTCCACATCCCCCCATTATCCCCACATCCCCCATATCCCCCCATTATCCCCATATCTTCCCATTATCCCCGTATCCTCCCATTATTCCCATATCCCCCCATAGCCCCCATATCCCCCATTATCCCCACATCCCCCCACAACCCCCAAATCCCCCATATCCCCCATATCCCCTATATCCCCCCATTATCCCCATATCCCCCCCATTCTCCCCATATCTCCCACATCCCCCATAGCCCCCCACAACCCCCATTATCCCCATATCCCCCATAGTCCCCATATCCCCCCATATCCCCCATATCCCCCCATATCCTCCCATATCTTCCCATATCCCCCCCATATCCCCCATTATCCCCATAGTCCCCATATCCCCCCATTATCCCCATAGTCCCCATATCCCCCCATATCCCCATATCCCCCATATCCCCCCCATCCCCCCATATCCCCCATTATCCCCACATCCCCTATATCCCCCATATCCCCCATTAGCCCCCCATCCCCCATATCCCCCCATAGCCCCCCATTCTCCCCATACCCCCCTATCCCCCCATAGCCCCCAATTCCCCATATCCCCCATATCCCCCCACATCCCCCATTATCCCATAGTCCCCATATCGCCCCATAGTCCCCCATCCCCCATAGCCCCCCCCATCCCTCCACATCCCCCCATTATCCCCACATCCCCCATATCCCCCATTAGCCCCCCATCCCCCATAGCCCCCCACATCCCCCATATCCCCCCATTATCCCCATATCCCCCACATCCCCCCATAGCCCCCCATCCCCCATAGCCCCCCACTTCACCCCATCTCCCCCCATATCCCCCATATCCCCCCATTCTCCCCTTATCCCCATAGCCCCCCATTCTCCCCATATCCCCCCATTCTCCCCATATTCCCCATATCCCCCATATCCCCCCACATCCCCCACATCCCCCATACCCCCCACATCCCCCCCACCCCCCACACCCCCCGTACCCCTCCTCGCCCCCCCCACTCCCCCTCACCGCCCCCCGCGCAGCCCGCAGCCAACATGGCGCAGCGCGACGCGGCGCTGCTGGAGCTGCTGGACGCCTTGGAGCTGCTGGAGCAGCACAGGAGGAGAATGGAGGGCTGCCTCAGAGGGGTATTGTGGGAAGGGGGCGGGGCCTGTGGGGAGGGGGCGGGGCGTCGTGGGGAAATGGGCGGGGCGTCGTGGGAAGTGGGCGGGGCGTTGTGGGAAACGGGCGGGGCGAGTCGGAAGGGGGCGGTGCCTGTGGGGAGGGGGCGGGGCGTCGTGGGGAAATGGGCGGGGCGTCGTGGGATGTGGGCGGGGCGTTGTGGGAAATGGGCGGGGCGTCGTGGGATGTGGGCGGGGCGAGTCGGAAGGGGGCGGTGCCTGTGGGAAGTGGGCGGGCGTCGTGGGATGTGGGCGGGGCGTTGTGGAGGAGGCGGGGCTTTGTGGTAAATGGGCGCGGCGTCGTGGGATGTGGGCGGGGCATTGTGGGGTGTGGGCGGGGGCGTCGTGGGGAAATGGGCGGGGCGTCGTGGGACGCGGGCGGGGCGAGTCGGAAGGGGGCGGTGCCTGTGGAAGTGGGCGGGGCGTCGTGGGATGTGGGCGAGGCGGTGTGGGATGTGGGCGGGCGTCGTGGGAAGTGGGCGGGGCGTCGTGGGATGTGGGCGGGACGTTGTGGATGTGGGCGGGGCGTTGGGGGTAATAAACGGGGCTTTCTGGGATTGTGGGCGGGGCGTTGTGGGATATGGGCGGGGCGTCGTGGGGTGTGGGCGGGGCGTTTTGGGAGTGGGCGGGGTGTCGTGGGATGTGGGCGGGGCATTGTGGGGTGTGGGCGGGGCGTCGTGGGGAAATGGGCGGGGCGTTTTGGGAAGTGGGCGGGGTGTTGTGGGAGGAGGCGGGGCTTTGTGGGAAGTGGGCGGGGCGTCGTGGGATGTGGGCGGGGCATCGTGGGGAAATGGGCGGGGCGTCGTGGGACACGGGCGGGGCGAGTCGGAAGGGGGCGGTGCCTGTGGGAAGTGGGCGGGGCGTCGTGAGATGTGGTAGGAGGCGGGGCTTTGTGGTAAATGGGCGGGGCGTCGTGGGGAAATGGGCGGGCGTCGTGGAATGTGGGCGGGGCGTTTGCGGAAGTGGGCGGGATGTTGTGGGATGTGGGCGGGGCGTTGTGGGATGTGGGCGGGGCGTCGTGGGAAGTGGGCGGGGCGTTGTGGATGTGGGCGGGGCGTTGGGGGTAATAAACGGGGCTTTCTGGGATGTGGGCGGGGCGTTGTGGGATATGGGCGGGGCGTCCTGGGATGTGGGCGGGCGTCGTGGGATGTGGGCGGGGCGTCGTGGATGTGGGAGGGGCGTTGGGGGTAATAAACGGGGCTTTCTGGATGTGGGCGGGGCGTTGTGGGATATGGGCGGGGCGTCCTGGGATGTGGGCGTGGCGTTGTGGGGAAATGGGCGGGGCGTCGTGGGATGTGGGCGGGGCGTTGTGGGAGGAGGCGGGGCTTTGTGGTAAATGGGCGGGGCGTCGTGGGATATGGGCGGGGCGTTGTGGGATGTGGGCGGGGTGTTGTGGGAAATGGGCGGGGCGTCGTGGGAAGTGGGCGGGGCGTCGTAGGATGTGGGCGGGGCGTTGTGGATATGGGCGGGGCGTTGGGGGAAATGGGCGGGGCGTCGTGGGATGTGGGCGGGGCGTTGTGGGATATATGGGGGATTATGGGATGGATGGGAGGGATTGTGGGATATGTTTGGAGTATTATGGGATGGATGGGGATTGTGGGATAGATGGGGGATTGTGGGAGATATATGGGGTATTATGGATAGATGGGGGATTGTGGGATATGTGTGGGGGATTATGGGATGGATGGGATTGTGGGATATATATGGGGCATTATGGGATAGATGGGGGATTATGGGATAGATGGGGGATTGTGGGATATGTGGGGTGGATTATGGGATATATGTGGGGCATTGTGGGATATATGGGGTATTTTGGGATGGATGGGGATTATGGGATATGTTTGGGGTATTATGGGATATATATGGGAATTATGGAATATATGGGGGATTATGGGATGGATGGGGGATTATGGGATATATATGGGAATTATGGGATATATGGGGGATTATGGGATGGATGGGGGATTATGGGGGATATATGGGGGATTATGGGATATATGGGGGATTATGGGATGGATGGGGGATTATGGGGGATATATGGGGGATTATGGGATATATGGGGGATTATGGGATATGTGGGGGGGATTATGGGATATATGTGGGGCATTGTGGGATATATGGAAGATATATGGGATGGATGGGGGATTATGGGATATATATGGGGGATTATGGGATATATGGGGGGATTATGGGATATATGGGGGATTATGGGATATGTGGGGGGGATTATGGGATGGATGGGGGATTATAGAATGTATATGGGGTATTATGGGATGGATGGGGTATTACGGGGTATACAGGGTATTATGCAATATATGGGGTATTATGGGGTATATGGGGGATTATGGGATATGTATGGGGGATTATGGGATGAATGGGGGATTATGGGTTGGGTGGGGGTATTATGGGGTATTATGGGATATATATGGAGGGATTATGGGATATATGGGGGGATTATGGGATGGATAGAGAGTATCATGGGATGGATGAGGGACTTACGGGATGGGTTGCGGGGGTATTATGAGATGGATGGGAGATTATGGGATGGATTTCCCCCGCAGTGTCCCCCTGCCCTAGTACCCCAATGATCCCAATGTCCCCATGATGTCCCCAATGTCCCCATACCCCCCACAGTGTCCCCAGAATGTCCCCATGCCCCATTGCCCCAAGGTCCCCATTGACCCCATTGTCCCCATCGACCCCCTTGTCCCCATCGACCCCAATGTCCCCAATGACCCCTTGACCCTAACGACCTCATTGCCCCCACTGTCCCAATGACCCCAAAGTCCCCATTGACCCCAATGCCCCCATATCCCCGTGACCCCAAAGTCCCCATTGCCCCCAGTGCCTCAAATGTCCCCATTGACCCCATTGCCCCCAATGACCCCAATGCCCCCTTTGGCCCCATTGCCCCCCCTGGCCCCATTACCCCCCATGACCCCACTGACCCCAATGTCCCCAGGGTTGGCTGTCCCTGTCCCACGCCCGTTACTCTCTGGGATGTCACCGCGTCTCAGCACTGCAATATGGGGCCACCATGGAGCCCCGCGTCCGCGTCGAGCCCAGGTGGGGACATGGGGGGACAGTGGGGTCAGTGGGGTCAGTGGGGTCAATGGGGGCAGTGGGGACAATGGGGGCAGTGGGGGCAGTGGGGTCAATGGGGGCAGTGGGGACAATGACAGTGGGGGCAATGGGGTCAATGGGGTCAATGGGGACTTTGGGGTCAATGGTGATATTGGGGTCAGTGACGACATTGGGGTCGTTGGGGTCATTGCAGGACATTGGGGATGTTGGGATTAATGGAGACATTGGGGGATATTGGGGTCAATAGGGTCGATGGGGTCATTGCAGGACATTGGGGGATATTGGGGTCAGTGGGGTCAATGGGGACTTTGGGGATAAGGGGTCAATGGGGTCATTGGGGATATTGGGGTCAGTGGGGTCAATGGGGACATTGGAGATATTGGGGTCAATGTGGTCATTGGGGGACGTTGGGGTCAATGGGGGCAATGGGGTCAATGGGGTCAATGGGGACATTGGGGTCAATGGTGATATTGGGGTCATTGCAGGACATTGGGGATAATGGGGTCAATGCAGGACATTGGGGTCAGTGGGGTCAATGGGGCCATTGAGAGATATTGGGGTCAGTGGGGTCAATGGAGACATTGGGGACATTGGGGTCATTGGGGTCAATGGGGTCAGTGGGGTCAATCAGGACATTGGGGGATATTGGGGTCAGTGGGGTCATTGGGGACATTGGGGTCAATGGGGTCAAGGGAGACATTGGGGGATATTGGGGTCAGTGGGGTCATTGGGGGACATTGGGGTCAATGGGCGCAATGGGGTCAATGGGGTCAATGGGGTCATTGGGGTCAATGGTGATATTGGGGTCAGTGAGGACATTGGGGATAATGGGGTCATTGCAGGACATTGGGGTCAGTGGGGTCAATGGGGTCATTGGGGGATATTGGGGTCAGTGGGATCAATAGGGGATATTGGGGTCAGTGGGGTCAGTGGGGCCATTGAGAGATATTGGGGTCGATGGGGACATTGGGGCATTGGGGGATATTGGGGTCAGTGGGGTCAGTGGGGTCAGTGGGGTCAATCAGGACACTGGGGGATATTGGGATCAGTGGGGTCATTGGGGACATTGGGGTCAATGGGATCAATGGAGATATTGGGGGATATTGGGGTCAATGGGGATATTGGGGTCAGTGGGGTCAGTGGGGCCAATGGGGCCAATGGAGATAATGGGGTCAATGGGGTCATTGGGGAATATTGGGGTCAGTGGGGTCAATGGGGATATTGGGGTCAATGGAAATATTGGGGAATATTGGGTCAGTGGGGTCAATGGGGACATTGGGGAAATTGGGGTCAATGGGGTCATTGGGGGACATTGGGGTCAATGGGGGCAATGGGGTCATTGCAGGACATTGGGGTCAGTGGGGTCAATGGGGTCAGTGGAGACATTGGGGGATATTGGGGTCAGTGGGGTCATTGGGGGACATTGGTGTCAATGGGGGCAATGGGGTCAATGGGGTCATTGGGGTCAATGGTGATATTGGGGTCAATGGTGATATTGGGGTCAATGGGGACATTGGGAATAAGGGGTCAGTGGGGTCATTGGAGGATACTGGGGTCAGTGGGGTCAGTGGGGACATTGGAGATATTGGGGTCAATGGGGTCATTGGGGGACTTTGGGGTCAATAGGGACATTGGGCATTGGGGGATATTGGGGTCAATGGGGATGTTGGGGGATTTTGGGGTCAGTGGGGACATTGGGGGATATTGGGGAATATTGGGGTCACTGATGATATTGGGGTCAATGGGGACTTTGGGATCAGTGAGGTCAATGGGGACAACGGGGTCAATGGGGTCAGTCCCCATTGTCCCCATTTATGCCCCCCCTTTCCCCATAGGTTGGACCCCAATGGGGGCTCCCCCCAATTCCTGGAGGTGTCTGGAACCGGGGGGGACCCCGAAAATGAAGACCCCCATGTGGGGGGCGATAGGGGGGGTAGGTTTTGGGGAGGGGGGGGTGGGGGGGGCGATTTGTTATGGTGGGGGGGGTCTTATAAGGGGGGGTTTGGGGAGGGTCTGTGGGGATTGGGTGGGAATTGAGGGGGGTCCTATGGGATTTTGGGGGGGTCCTATGGGGAAAGGGGGAAATTTGGGGGGGGTCCAATGGAATTTGGGGGGGGGTCCTGGGAGGGGTCCTATGGGGAAGGGGGGGAATTTGGGGGGGTCCAATGGAATTTGGGGGAGTCCTGGGGGTAGTGGGGGGGTCTTATGGGGAAGGGGGGGAATTTGGGGGGGGTCCAGTGGGATTTGGGGGGTCCTGGGGGTACTGGGGTGGGGGTCCTATGGGGAAGGGGAGGAATATGGGGAGGTTTTATGGGGGGGGGGGTCCTGTGGGAACTGGGGGGGTCCTATGGGGGGGGTTGGGGGTCCTATGGGATTTGGGGGGGGGGGGTTGGGGGTCCTATGGGGTGGGGGGTGGAATTTGGGATTGGAGGAGGGGGTCCTTTGGGTTTTGGGGTGGGTTGGGGGCATCGTGTGGGGGGATTTGGGGGGGGTCCTACGGGGTTGGGGGGGGGGGGGTCCATGAGGGGGATTGGGGCTTCAAGATTGGGGGATTTGGGGGAGGGGGGGTTCTATGGGGTTCGGGGGGGTCCTGTGGGAACTGGGGGGGTCCTATGGGGCTGGGGGGGGCATGGGGGGGTCTTCTGGGTGGTATTGGGGGGTCCTATGGGGATGGGGGGTGGGGAGGGGGGATATTGGGGGATTCTATAGGGTTTTGGGGGGGTCCTGTGTGTACTGGGGGGGAGGTCCTATGGGGGGGGAGTTAGGGGTCCTATGGGGATGAAGGGGGAATTTGGGGGGGGTCTTATGGTGCTGGGGGGGTTGGGGATTTGGGAGGGTCCTATAGGGTGCTGTAGGGGGGGGGGGGGCTATAGGTTTTGGGGGAATTTGGGGGTCCTGGGGGGGGGGGAGGTTCCTATGGGTATTGAAGGGATTTGGGGGGGGTCCTATGGGGCTGGGAGGGGGTTGGGGATTTTGGGGGGGGGTCCTGTGGGGCTTGGGGGGGGGGTGTATGCGGGGGGTTGGGAGAAAGCAGGAGGGGCTGTGGGTATTGGGGGGGATTTGGGGGTTCTGGGAGGGGGAGGGGGGGTTATGTGGCATGGGGGGTTATTTTTGGGGGGGGGGTCCTATGAGCATAGAAGGAGGGGGATTTGGGGGGGGTCTTATGGGGCTGGGAGGGGGGGGGGGCTCCCATTGGGGCTGGGAAGGGGATATTGGGGGGGGGGGGGTGTTGATGGGGGGGCTCATTTATTTATTTTGGGGTTGTCCCCCCCCCCCTCCTCAAAAGGGCTGCGGCAGCGCAGGGGTCAGGAGGAGATTTCGGGACCCCCCCCCAAATGTAAGGGGGGGTCGTCCCCCCCCCAGGACCCCCTGAGGTGGTTTGGGGTCCTGGTGCCCCCCAGTCTGCGACAGGCACAGAGCAGCTTCCAGGAAGGTAAATTGGGGGGGGGTCCCCAAAATTAGGGGGGGGGGTGTCTGCAAAATAGGAGGGGTCTTTCAAAGGGGGAGGGTCCCAAAAATGCGAGGGGGGGTCTCCCCAAAAGAAGGGGGGGGCCCTAAAAGGGGGAGGGTCCTCACGATTTTGCGGGGGTCCAAAATTGAGGGGGGGGGCACAAGATAAGAGGGTTTCCTAAAAGGGGGGGGGGAAGCATCATGTGGGAGGGGGGTCTTAAAATTGAGGGGGGGGGTTCCCAGTATTGGGGGGGGTCCAAAAATGTGAAGGGGGGTCCCCAAAATAAGGGGGGGTTCCTAAAAAAGGGGGCCACAAAATAGGAAGGGGGGGGGGTCCATAAATAGGGGAGGGTCTCTGAGGGACCCCCCCTCAAGGGTCACCAGGATGGAGGGGAGGGGGGGGTCCCCAAATGGGGGTCTCCATAGTGGGGGGGTTTGGGGGGGGGGGAGGCAAATGTGGGGGGGGTCCAATATGGGGGGGGAGGGGAAAGAGGGGCCAAAATAAGAGGAAGGGTCTCCAAACTGGGGGGGGGGTCTCCATAGTGGGGGGGTTTGGGGGGGGGGAAATATAGGGGGGGGGTCCCCTAAATGGGGGTGGGGGGGGTTCCTAAATGGGGGGGGGGGCCTAAATGGGATGGGGGCCCAATATGGGGGGGGGAAGAGGGGCCAAAATAAGAGGAAGGGTCTCCAAATTTGGGGGGGGGGGTCTCCAAAGTGGGGGTCTCCATATTGGGGGGGTTTGGGGAGGGGGGGGGCCCCAAATGTGGGAGGTGTCCCCGTTTTGGGGGGTGTCCCTATTTTGAGGTGTCCCCATTTTTGGGGTGTCTCCGTTTCGGGGGGGTCCCAAATATGGGATTTCTCCATTTTTTGGGGGTGTCCCCAAATATGGGATGTCATCAAATATGGGGTGTCCCCCATTTTGGGGTGTCCCCCCCCTTCTTGGGGTGCCCCCCATTTTGGGGTGTCCCCCATTTTTGGGTGGCGTCCCCCATTTTGGGGTGCCCCCAATTTTGGGTGTCCCCTAATGGGTGGCATCCCCCTTTTTGGGGTTTCCACCTTTTTGGGGTGCCCCCATTTTCGGGTGTCCCCTATTGGGTGGCGTCCCACATTTTGGGGTTTCCCTCATTTTGGGGTGTCCCCATTTTTGGGTGCCCCCATTTTGGGGTGTTCCCTATTGGGTGGCATCCCTCATTTTGGGGTTTCCATCATTTTGGGGTGCCCCCATTTTCGGGTTTTCCCTATTGGGTGGCGTCCCCCATTTTGGGATTTCCCCCATTTTGGGGTGTACCCCAATTTTGGGTGTCCCCTAATGGGTGGCGTCCCCCATTTTGGGGTTTCCCCCATTTTGGGGTGTCCCCTAATGGGTGGCATCCCCCATTTTGGGGTGCCCCCATTTTTGGGTGTCCCCTATTGGGTGTCGTCCCCCATTTTGGGGTGTCCCCCATTTTCGGGTTTTCCCTATTGGGTGGCATCCCCCATTTTGGGGTTTCCCCCATTTTTGGGTGCCCCCATTTTCGGGTGTCCCCTATTGGGTGGCGTCCCCCATTTTGGGGTTTCCCCCATTTTGGGGTGTCCCCTATTGGGTGGCATCCCACAGTTCGGGGTTTCCCCCATTTTGGGGTGCCCCCATTTTCGGGTGTCCCCTATTGGGTGGCATCACCCTTTCTGGGGTTTCCCCCATTTTGGGGTGTCCCCTAATGGGTGGCATCCCCCTTTTTGAGATTTCCCCCATTTTGGGGTGTCCCCTAATGGGTGGTGTCCCCCTTTTTGGGGTTTCCCCCAATTTTGGGTGCCCCCTATTGGGTGTCATCCCCCTTTTTGGGGTTTCCCCCATTTTGGGGTGTTCCCTATTGGGTGGCGTCCCCCATTTTGGGGTGCCCCCATTTTGGGGTGTTCCCTATTCGGTGGCGTCCCCCTTTTTGGGGTTTCCCCCATTTTGGGATGTTCCCTAATGGGTGGCGTCCCCCTTTTTGGGGTGCCCCCATTTTGGGGTGCCCCCCACGCCCCCCCCTAGCGGTGACGCTGGCGGTGCAGCTGGCCGGGCTGCAGGGCGCCGTGCGGGATGCGGCGACGCGCTACAGGGAGATTTGTGGGGTCAGCGCGGGGACAGACGGTGAGTGGGGGGTCATGGGGTCAGCGGGGGTCATGGGGGATATGGGGGCATTGGGGACATTGGGGTCAGTGGGGTCAATGGGGTCAATGGGGTGAACGGGGTCAATGAGGACATTGGGGGCATTGGGGTCAGTGGGGACAATGGGGGCATTGGGGTCAAGGGGGACATTGGGGTCAATGGGGGCATTGGGGGATATTGGGGTCAGTGGGGTCAATGGGGGCATTGGGGTCAATGGGGTCAATGGAGTCAATGGAGACATTGGAGTCAATGGGGGCTTTGGGGTCGATGGGGTCAGTGGGGTCAATGGGGACATTAGGGTCAATGGGGGCATTGGGGTCAATGGGGTCAATGGGGGCATTGGGGTCATTGGGGTCAATGGGGGCTTTGGGGTCAATGGGGGCATTGGGGGATATTGGGGTCGGTAGGGTCGATGGGGGCATTGGGGTCAATGGAGACATCGGGGTCAATGGGGGCATTGGGGTCAATGGGGTCAATGGGGTCAATGGAGTCAATGGAGACATTGGGGTCAATGGGGGCTTTGGGGTCGATGGGGTCAGCGGGGTCAATGGGGACATTGGGATCAATGGGGGCATTGGGAACATTGGGGTCAATGGGGACATTGGGGGACATTGGGGTCAATGAGGTCAATGGGGGCATTGGGGGATATTGGGGTCAGTGGGGTCAATGGGGGCTTTGGGGTCGATGGGGTCAGCGGGGTCAATGGGGACATTGGGGTCAATGGGGGCATTGGGGTCAATGGGGTCTATGGGGTCAATGGGGTCAATGGAGTCAATGGAGACATTGGGGTCAATGGGGGCTTTGGGGTCGATGGGGTCAGTGGGGTCAATGGGGACATTAGGGTCAATGGGGGCATTGGGGTCAATGGGGGCATTGGGGTCAATGGGGCATTGGGGGATATTGGGGTCTGTGGGGTTGATGGGGGCATTGGGGTCAATGGAGTCAATGGGGTCAATGGAGACATTGAGGTCAATGGGGACATCGGGATTATTGGGGTCAGTGGGGTCAGTGGGGACATTGGGGGATATTGGGGTCAATGGGGTCAATAGGGTCAATGGAGACATTGGGGGATATTGGGGTCAATGGGGACATTGAGGGCATTGGGGGTAATGGGGTCAAATGAGGGCATTGGGGTCAATGGGGTCAATGGAGACATTGGGGGATATTGGGGTCAATGGGGTCAATGGAAACATTATTGGGGTCAGTGGGGTCAGAGGGGGCACTGGGGTCAATAGGGTCAATGGAGACATTGGGGATATTGGGATCAATGGCGTCAATGGGGCCATTGGGGCCAATGGGGGCATTGGGGTCATTGGGGACATTGGGGGATATTGGGGTCAATGGGGACATTGGGGTCAATGGGGGCATTGAGGGCATTGGGGGTAATGGGGTCAAATGAGGGCATTGGGGTCAATGGGGTCAATGGAGACATTGGGGTCAATGGGGGCATTGGGGTCAATGGGGACATCGGGGATTATTGGGGTCAGTGGGGTCAGTGGGGACATTGGAGGATATTGGGGTCAATGGGGTCAATAGGGTCAGTGGGGACATTGGGGGATATTGGGGTCAATGGAGACATTGGGGTCAATGGGGGCATTGGGGGATATTGGGGTCAATGGAGACATTGGGGTCAATGGAGGCATTGGGGTCAATGGGGACATCGGGGGATATTGGGGTCATTGGGGGATATTGGGGTCAGTGGGGGCATTGGGGGATATTGGGGTCAGTGGGGTCAGTGGGGTCAATGGAGACATTGGGGATATTGGGATCAATGGCGTCAATGGGGCCATTGGGGCCAATGGGGGCATTGGGGTCATTGGGGACATTGGGGGATACTGGGGTCAATGGGGATATTGGGGTCAATGGGGTCAATAGGGTCAATGGAGACATTGGGGTCAATGGGGACATCGGGGGATATTGGGGTCATTGGGGGATATTGGGGTCAGTGGGGTCAATGGAGACATTGGGGATATTGGGATCAATGGCGTCAATGGGGCCATTGGGGCCAATGGGGACACTGGGGTCATTGGGGACATTGGGGGATATTGGGGTCAATGCGGACATTGGGGTCAATGGGGGCATTGGGGTCAATGGGGGCATTGGGGGATATTGGGGGCAGTGGGGTCAGTGGGGACATTGGGGTTCAAATGGGGTCAATAGGGCCATTGGTTTCAATGGGGTCATTGGGGTCATTGGGGTCAGTGGGGGCAATGGGGTCAGTGGGGCCACCATTGGTTTCAATGGGGTCACCGTTGATTTCAATGGGGCTGCCATTGGTTTCAGTGGGGCCACTGGTTTCTATGGGGCCATTGGTTCCTATGGGGCCATTGGTTTCTATGGGGCCACTGGTTTCTATGGGGCCATTGGTTCCTATGGGGCCACTGGTTTCTATGGGGCCATTGGTTCCTATGGGGCCACTGGTTTCTATGGGGCCACTGGTTTCTATG
Organism: Chrysolophus pictus; assembly: GCA_037305975.1. Lineage (NCBI taxonomy): Eukaryota > Metazoa > Chordata > Aves > Galliformes > Phasianidae > Chrysolophus > Chrysolophus pictus. The sequence continues at coordinate 32,797 of JAYKPI010000092.1, read as the reverse complement.
GGGCCACTGGTTCCTATGGGGCCGCCATTGGTTCCTATGGGGCCGCCATTGGTTCCTATGGGGCCATTGGTTCCTATGGGGCCATTGGTTCCTATGGGGCCATTGGTTTCTATGGGGCCATTGGTTTCTATGGGGCCACTGTTGGTTTCTATGGGGCCACTGGTTTCTATGGGGCCACTGGTTACTATGGGGCCACTGGTTACTATGGGGCCATTGGTTCCTATGGGGCCATTGGTTCCTATGGGGCCATTGGTTCCTATGGGGCCACTGGTTTCTATGGGGCCACTGGTTCCTATGGGGCCACTGGTTCCTATGGGGCCACTGGTTTCTATGGGGCCACTGGTTTCTATGGGGCCATTGGTTTCTATGGGGCCACTGGTTTCTATGGGGCCACTGGTTTCTATGGGGCCACTGGTTTCTATGGGGCCACTGGTTCCTATGGGGCCATTGGTTCCTATGGGGCCATTGGTTTCTATGGGGCCATTGGTTTCTATGGGGCCATTGGTTCCTATGGGGCCGCCATTGGTTCCTATGGGGCCATTGGTTCCTATGGGGCCATTGGTTCCTATGGGGCCATTGGTTTCTATGGGGCCATTGGTTTCTATGGGGCCACTGTTGGTTTCTATGGGGCCACTGGTTTCTATGGGGCCACTGGTTACTATGGGGCCACTGGTTCCTATGGGGCCAGTGGTTCCTATGGGGCCATTGGTTCCTATGGGGCCACTGGGTTCTATGGGGCCATTGGTTTCTATGGGGCCACTGGTTCCTATGGGGCCACTGGTTTCTATGGGGCCACTGGGTTCTATGGGGCCACTGGTTCCTATGGGGCCATTGGTTCCTATGGGGCCATTGGTTTCTATGGGGCCATTGGTTCCTATGGGGCCATTGGTTCCTATGGGGCCATTGGTTCCTATGGGGCCATTGGTTTCTATGGGGCCATTGGTTTCTATGGGGCCATTGGTTTCTATGGGGTTTCTCCCGCAGGTGCCGGCGGTGAGGCAGAGCAGGCCCCACAATAAAGGTCATTCGGGGTCATTGGGGTCACGTGGTCAGCACCTCGCCGGCCATCTTGGGGAGGCACTGGCGGCCATCTTGGCAGCCATCTTGGGGAGGCACTGGCGGCCATCTTGGGGTCGCATTGGCAGCCATCTTGGGACATTGGCAGCCATCTTGGTGGCCAACTTAGGGCCACAGCAATGGCCGTCTTGGAGCCACACTGGCAGCCATCTTGGCAGCCATCTTGGGGTCACATTAGTGGCCATCTTGGGGCCATAATGGCTGGCATCTTGGTGGCCATCTTGGCAGTCATCTTGTGGCCACACTGGCGGCCATCTTGGTGGCCATCTTGGGACATTGGCGGCCATCTTGGTGGCCATCTTGGGACCAGATTGGCAGCCATCTTGGTGGCCATTTTGGGGCCACAGCGACGGCCTTCTCGGAGCTGCATTGGCAGCCATCTTGGCGGCCATCTTGGCAGCCATCTTGGGACATTGGCTATCTTGGGATTACATTGGTGGCCATCTTGGTGGCCATCTTGGGACCGCATTATCAGCCAACTTGGCGGCCATCTTGAGGCCACGCGGGTGGTCAGTTTGGTGTCTCTTTGGAGGCCATCCTTGTGCCATCCTGGAGCTACATTCACGGCCATCTTGGTGGCCATATTGGTCATTTTTGGGCCACGCCGGCGGCCATCTTGGTGCCACAACGACAACCCTGTTGGCAGCCATATTGAGGTCACATTTGCGGCCACCTTGCAGCCATCTCGGCTGCCATTCTGGGGTCACACTGGTGGCCATCTTGGCGACCATCTTGTGGCCGACTTGGCGGCCATCTTGACCATTTTGTGGTCACACCGGTCGCCATCTTGAGGCCACATGGGCAGCCATCTTGGTGTCCACCTTAGCGTCACCTTGGTGGCCACCTTGGTGACCTGCTTGGGACCACCTTGGCGGCCATCTTGGCGGCCATTTTGGGCCACACTGGCAGCCATCTATGAACACCTTGGTGGCCATCTTGGTATCACCACTTCATCAAATCCGTGCCTGTACTGGGATCCTGCTGGCAGCCATCTTGGTGGCCACCTTGGGACCGCCTCGGCGGCCATTTTGGCAGCCGTGACACCCCATAGGAACCCCACAAGACCCCATAAGACCAGCCTGATGGCCATATTGGAACCACGTTGGCCGCCATCTTGAGACCACCTTGGCAACCATCTTGGTGGCCACCTCGGCAGCCATCTTGGGATTACGTTGGCAGCCATCTTGGTGGCCACCTCGCTGCCCCACTGGCGGCCATCTTGCTGCCCCCCCCCCCCTTTTCATGCACCCCACAGCACCACAACATTGAGCCAACGTCTATTATTTATTAGGGCGAAGCCCCGCCCCCCGTTAAGCCCCGCCCCCTTTCCTCCAGCAACCAATGGGGAGTGAGGGTGTGTTGGGGGGGGGGGGGGAGGGGGGAAGAGAGGACACGACGACAGCTAAAAGTGGGCGGGGCCAAACCCGGAAGAGGGGCGGGGCATAACCCGGAAGTGGTCAGAGCCGCACCTTGGGGGAGTGGGGAGGAAGATGAGGGGGGCGTGGCCACACCCGGAAGTGAGATGGAGAGGGCGTGGTCAAAACCGGAAGTGGGCGGGGCTTTTGGACCGGAAGTGGCGCCTAGCGGATGGCGTAACGCACGTAGGGGACCTCGATGTCGGCGTCGCTGTCGTCGTTGCAGCAGAGCTCGAAGACCAGAGCCTTGACGTGGCGGCCCACCTTCTTCTTCGACACCCGCGCCACGATCTCCGTCATCCTAAAAAATAAGGGGGGGGGGGACTTAAGACCCCATAGGGAGCCATAGGACCCCATAAGGACCCACAGCACCCTAGAGGGACCCAGAACCCCATAGGAACCCATAGGAACCCATAGGATCCCATAGCACCTTATAGGGACCCAGAACCCCATAGGACCCCATAGGACCCCATACGGACCCATAGCACCTTATAGGGACCCAGAACCCCATAGGAACCCATAGGACCCCATACAGACCCATAGCACCTCATAGGGACCCAGAACCCCATAGGAACCCATAGGACCCCATACAGCACCTTACATGGACCAGAACCCCATAGGAACCCATAGGACCCCATAGGAACCCATAGGACCCACAGGACCCCATAGGACCCACAGGACCCCATAGGAACCCATAGGACCCCACACAGCACCTTACATGGACCAGAACCCCATAGGAACCCATAGGACCCCATAGGAACCCATAGGACCCACAGGAACCCATAGGACCCCATAGGAACCCATAGGACCCACAGGAACCCATAGGACCCCATACAGACCCATAGCACCTCCTAGGGACCCAGAACCCCATAGGACCCCATAGGACCCCATACAGACCCATAGCACCTTATAGGGACCCAGAACCCCATAGGAACCCATAGGAACCCATTGGACCCCATAGGGCCCCATACAGACCCATAGCACCTCATAGGGACCCAAAACCCCATAGGAACCCATAGGACCCCATACAGCACCTTACAGGGACCCAAACCCCCTGGGAACCCATAGGACCCCACAGGGACCCATAGCACCTAATAGGGACCCATAATCCCACAGGACCCCATAGGACCCCATACAGACCCATAGCATCTTATAGGGACCCGAAACCCCATAGGAACCCATAGGAACCCATAGGGACCTACAGCACCCTATAGGGACCCAGAACCCCATAGGAACCCATAGGAACCCATAGGACCCCATACAGACCCATAGCACCTCATAGGGACCCGAAACCCCATAGGACCCCATAGGACCCCATAGGACCCCCCAGGACCCCATAAGCCCCCCCAGGACCCCATAAGCCCCCCCCAAGACCCCATAAGCCTCCCCAGGACCCCATAAGCCCCCCCAGGACCCCATAGGACCCCCCAAGACCCCACAGGACCCCATAAGCCCCCCAGGACCCCATAGGACCCCCCAGGACCCCATAGGACCCCATAAGCCCCCCCAGGACCCCATAGGACCCCATAGAACCCCATAACCCCCCAGGACCCCATAGGACCCCACAACACCCCATAAGCCCCCCCAGGACCCCATAGGACCCCATAGGACCAACCAGGACCCCATAACCCCCCCAGACCCCACAACACACCCCATAACCCCCCCAGGACCCCATAACCCCCCCAGACCCCATAACCCCCCCAGGACCCCATAACCCCCCCAGGACCCCATAGGACCCCATAGGACCCCATAGGACCCCACAACCCCCCCAGGACCCCATAACCCCCCCAGACCCCACAACCCCCCCAGGACCCCATAGGACCCCATAGGACCCCACAACCCCCCCAGGACCCCATAGGACCCCATAGGACCCCACAACCCCCCCAGGACCCCATAGGACCCCATAACCCCCCCAGGACCCCATAGGACCCCATAGAACCCCATAACCCCCCAGGACCCCATAGGACCCCACAACACCCCATAAGCCCCCCCAGGACCCCATAGGACCCCATAGGACCAACCAGGACCCCATAACCCCCCCAGACCCCACAACACACCCCATAACCCCCCCAGGACCCCATAGGACCCCATAGGACCCCACAACCCCCCCAGGACCCCATAGGACCCCATAGGACCCCATAGCCCCGACGCACGGCTGGTCGTGGCGCTCCCTGAGCTTGGCGGGCGGCATGAAGAAGGAGTAGAGCATGGAGACGCCCTGCGACAGCATCGTGATCTCCAGCCGGTGCTCGCGCTGCGGGGCACAACGGGTCACATGGGGGGCGGCTGGGGGGCAGCTATGGGGCAGCTATGGGGCAGCTGTGGGGCAGCTATGTGGCAGCTATGGGGCAGCTGTGGGGGCAGATGTGGGGGCAGATGTGGGGGCAGGTATGGGGACAGCTGTGGGGTCAGGGGTGGGGGCAGAAAGGGGTCACCTGCGGGGCACAGAGGGGTCAGCTGTGGGGCAGCTGTGGGGCAGCTGTGGGGTCAGCTATGGGGTCACAGATATGGGGTCAGGTGTGGGTCAGGTATGGGGGCAGGTGTGGGGCAGGTATGGGGCAGCTATGGGGCAGCTGTGGGGTCAGGGGTGGGGGCAGAAAGGGGGCAACTGTGGGGTCAGCTATGGGGTCAGGGGAGTGGGGTCAGGTATGGGGTCAGCTATGGGGTCAGGTGTGGGGTCAGCTATGGGGTCAGCTGTGGGGCAGCTATGGGGTCAGGGGTGGGGCAGCTATGGGGTCAGGTGTGGGGGCAGAAAGGGGTCAGCTGTGGGGCAGATGTGGGGCAGCTATGGGGTCAGGTGTGGGGTCAGCTGTGGGGTCAGGGGTGGGGGCAGAAAGGGGTCAGCTGTGGGGCAGCTGTGGGGCAGCTGTGGGGCAGCTGGGGAGCAGCTATGGGGTCAGGTGTGGGGCAGCTGTGGGGTCAGCTGTGGGGCAGCTGTGGGGGCAGAAAGGGGGCAGCTGTGGGGCAGCTATGGGGTCAGGTATGGGGTCACAGATATGGGGTCAGGGGCAGCTGTGGGGGCAGAAAGGGGTCAGCTGTGGGGCAGCTATGGGGCAGCTGTGGGGCAGCTGTGGGGTCAGGGGTGGGGGCAGAAAGGGGTCAGCTATGGGGCAGCTATGGGGGCAGAAAGGGGTCAGCTGTGGGGCAGCTATGGGGCAGCTGTGGGGCAGCTGTGGGGTCAGGTGTGGGGGCAGAAAGGGGTCAGCTGTGGGGCAGCTATGGGGCAGCTGTGGGGCAGCTGTGGGGTCAGGGGTGGGGGCAGCTATGGGGCAGCTGGGGGACAGCTGTGGGGCAACTGGGGGGCAGCTATGGGGCAGCTGGGGGGCAGCTGTGGGGCAGCTATGGGGTCAGCTGTGGGGCAGCTGTGGGGCAGCTGTGGGGTCAGCTGTGGGGCAGCTGTGGGGTCAGCTGTGGGGTCAGCTATGGGGTCAGCTGTGGGGCAGCTGTGGGGTCAGCTGTGGGGTCAGCTGTGGGGCAGCAGTGGGGCAGCTGTGGGGTCAGGGGTGGGGCAGCTGGGGGGGCAGCTATGGGGCAGCTGGGGGGCAGCTGTGGGGTCAGGGGTGGGGGCAGAAAGGGGTCAGCTGTGGGGCAGCTGTGGGGCAGCTGGGGGGCAGCTATGGGGCAGCTGTGGGGCAGATGTGGGGCAGCTATGGGGTCAGCTGTGGGGCAGCTGTGGGGGCAGAAAGGGGTCAGCTGTGGGGCAGCTGTGGGGCAGCTGGGGGGCAGCTGTGGGGTCAGGTGTGGGGTCAGATATGGGGTCAGGGGTGGGGTCAGGGGTGGGGGCAGAAAGGGGTCAGCTGTGGGGCAGCTATGGGGTCAGCTGTGGGGCAGCTGTGGGGCAGCTGTGGGGCAGCTATGGGGGCAGGTATGGGGTCAGGTGTGGGGTCAGCTGTGGGGGCAGCTGTGGGGGCAGGTATGGGGGCAGGTGTGGGGCAACTGGGGGGCAGCTATGGGGCAGCTGGGGGGCAGCTGTGGGGCAGCTGTGGGGTCAGCTGTGGGGCAGCTGTGGGGCAGCTGTGGGGTCAGCTATGGGGTCAGCTGTGGGGCAGCTGTGGGGTCAGCTGTGGGGTCAGCTGTGGGGCAGCTATGGGGTCAGGGGTGGGGCAGCTGTGGGGTCAGCTATGGGGCAGAAAGGGGTCAGCTATGGGGCAGCTATGGGGGCAGAAAGGGGTCAGCTGTGGGGCAGCTATGGGGCAGCTGTGGGGTCAGGGGTGGGGGCAGCTATGGGGCAGCTGGGGGGCAGCTATGGGGCAGCTATGGGGCAGCTGGGGGGCAGATGTGGGGAAGCTGGGGGGCAGCTATGGGGTCAGGGGTGGGGGCAGCTGTGGGGCAGCTATGGGGCAGCTGGGGGGCAGCTGAGGGGCAACTGGGGGGCAGCTATGGGGCAGCTGGGGGGCAGCTGGGGGGCAGCTGTGGGGCAGATGTGGGGCAGCTGGGGGGCAGCTATGGGGTCAGGGATGGGGGCAGGTGTGGGGCAGCTGTGGGGCAGGTGTGGGGGCAGCTATGGGGCAGCTATGGGGTCAGCTGTGGGGCAGCTATGGGGTCAGCTGTGAGGCAGCTGTGGGGCAGCTGTGGGGTCACAGATATGGAGTCAGGTGTGGGTCAGGTATGGGGTCAGCTGTGGGGCAGCTGTGGGGTCAGGGGTGGGGCAGCTGTGGGGTCAGCTATGGGGGCAGGTATGGGGTCAGGTGTGGGGTCAGCTGTGGGGGCAGCTGTGGGGGCAGGTATGGGGGCAGGTGTGGGGCAGGTGTGGGGGCAGCTATGGGGTCAGGTGTGGGGGCAACTATGGGGTCAGCTATGGGGTCAGCTGTGGGGGCAGGTGTGGGGCAGCTATGGGGTCAGCTGTGGGGCAGCTGTGGGGTCAGGTGTGGGTCAGGTATGGGGGCAGCTGTGGGGTCAGCTGTGGGGCAGCTGTGGGGGCAGCTGTGGGGTCAGGTGTGGGGTCAGGTGTGGGGTCAGCTATGGGGTCAGCTGTGGGGGCAGCTGTGGGGCAGCTGTGGGGCAGCTATGGGGTCAGCTGTGGGGGCAGCTATAGGGGCAGCTGTGGGGGTCAGGTGTGGGGTCAGGGGTGTGGGGTCCATAACCCCATAACCTCCCCAGCCCCATAACCCAACCCCATAACCCCCTGACCCCATAACCCCTCCTGACCCCATAACCTCCCCGACCCCATAAGTCCCCCCCTGACCCCATAACCCCCCCGACCCCATAACCCTTCCCCAACCCATAACCCCCCCAACCCCATAACCCCCAACCCCATAACCCCCTCCCTGACCCCATAACCCCCCTGACCCCGTAAGTCCCCCCCTGACCCCATACCCATGTCCCTGACCCCATAACCCCTCCTGACCCCATAACCCCATAACCCCCGACCCCATAACCCCCAACCCCATAACCCCCCGACCCCATAAGTCCCCCCTGACCCCATAACCCCCCAACCCCATAACCCCTGACCCCATAACCCCTCTTGACCCCATAATCCCCTGACCCCATAACCCGACCCCATAAGTCCCCCCTGACCCATAACCCCATAACCCCATAACCCCATAACCCCATAACCCCATAAACCCCATAACCCCGACCCCATAACCCCACAACCCCATAACCCTGACCCCATAACCCATAACCCCATAACCCATAACCCCACAACCCCATAACCCCATAACCCCCCCTGACCCCATAACCCCATAACCCATAACCCCATAACCCCACAACCCCACAACCCCATAACCCCATAACCCCCCCTTGACCCCATAACCCCATAACCCATAACCCCATAACCCCACAACCCCACAACCCCATAACCCCATAACCCCGACCCCATAAGTCCCCCCATAAACCCCATAACCCATAACCCCCTGACCCCATAACCCCACAACCCCATAACCCCATACCCCTGACCCCATAACCCCATAACCCCAAACCCCATAACCCCACAACCGCATAACCCCCTGACCCCATACCCCCATAACCCCATAACCCATAACCCCACAACCCCACAACCCCATAACCCATAACCCCATAACCCCATAACCCTGACCCCATAACCCATAACCCCAAACCCCATAACCCCATAACCCATAACCCCATACCCCCATACCCCCATAACCCCACAACCCCATAACCCCATAACCCCACAACCCCACAACCCCATAACCCCATAACCCCCATACCCCCATAACCCCACAACCCCATAACCCCATAACCCCATACCCCGACCCCATAACCCCCTGAACCCATACCCCTGACCCCATAACCCCATAACCCCATAACCCCCATACCCCCATAACCCACAACCCCATAACCCCATAACCCCATACCCTGACCCCATAACCCCATATCCCCTGACCCCATAACCCCCTGACCCCATAACCCCACAACCCCATACCCCCATAACCCCATAACCCCATACCCCGACCCCATAACCCTGACCCCATACCCTGACCCCATAACCCCATAACCCCATAACCCCATAACCCCATACCCTGACCCCATAACCCCATAACCCCATAACCCCCCCTGACCCCATAACCCCATAACCCATAACCCCATAACCCCATAACCCCATAACCCCATAACCCCATAACCCCCCCTGACCCCATAACCCCATAACCCCATAACCCCATAACCCCCCCCTGACCCCATAACCCCATAACCCATAACCCCATAACCCCACAACCCCATAACCCCACAACCCCACAACCCCATAACCCCATAACCCCCTGACCCCATAACCCCACAACCCCATAACCCCCATACCCCCATAACCCACAACCCCATAACCCCATAACCCCATACCCTGACCCCATAACCCCATAACCCCATAACCCTGACCCCATAAGTCCCCCCATAACCCCATAACCCCATACCCTGACCCCATAACCCCATAACCCGACCCCATAACCCCGGCCCCACACCTTGAAGTACGCGAGGAACTGGCGCAGCGTCATCTCCTGGCCGTCGGGCTGCAGGCCCTGCACCTCAAAGCGATCCCACAGCGTCCACTCCACCTCGTAGTACTGGGGGCAGGGAACGGGGTCAGGGTTATGGGGTTATGGGGTCAGGGTTATGGGGTCAGGGTTATGGGGTCAGGGGTTATGGGGTTATGGGGTTATGGGGTCAGGGACACGGGCTGCAGGCCCTGCACCTCAAAGCGATCCCACAGCGTCCACTCCACCTCGTAGTACTGGGGGCACGGGTTATGGGGTCAGGGTTATGGGGTTATGGGGTTATGGGGTTATGGGGTTATGGGGTCAGGGACACGGGCTGCAGGCCCTGCACCTCAAAGCGATCCCACAGCGTCCACTCCACCTCGTAGTACTGGGGGCATGGGTTATGGGGTCAGGGTTATGGGGTCAGGGTTATGGGGTCAGGGGTTATGGGGTCAGGGTTATGGGGTCAGGGGTTATGGGGTTATGGGGTTATGGGGTCAGGGTTATGGGGTCAGGGGTTATGGGGTCAGGGACACGGCCTGCAGGCCCTGCACCTCAAAGCGATCCCACAGCGTCCACTCCACCTCGTAGTACTGGGGGCAGGGAACGGGGTCAGGGTTATGGGGTCAGGGTTATGGGGTTATGGGGTCAGGGGTTATGGGGTCAGGGTTATGGGGTCAGGGGTTATGGGGTTATGGGGTTATGGGGTCAGGGACACGGGCTGCAGGCCCTGCACCTCAAAGCGATCCCACAGCGTCCACTCCACCTCGTAGTACTGGGGGCAGGGAATGGGGTCAGGGTTATGGGGTCAGGGTTATGGGGTCAGGGTTATGGGGTTATGGGGTCAGGGACACGGGTTATGGGGTCAGGGACACGGGCTGCAGGCCCTGCACCTCAAAGCGATCCCACAGCGTCCACTCCACCTCGTAGTACTGGGGGCACGGGTTATGGGGTCAGGGTTATGGGGTCAGGGCTATGGGGTCAGGGTTATGGGGTTATGGGGTCAGGGACACGGGCTGCAGGCCCTGCACCTCAAAGCGATCCCACAGCGTCCACTCCACCTCGTAGTACTGGGGGCAGGGAACGGGGTCAGGGTTATGGGGTTATGGGGTCAGGGTTATGGGGTCAGGGTTATGGGGTCAGGGGTTATGGGGTTATGGGGTTATGGGGTCAGGGACACGGGCTGCAGGCCCTGCACCTCAAAGCGATCCCACAGCGTCCACTCCACCTCGTAGTACTGGGGGCAGGGAATGGGGTCAGGGTTATGGGGTCAGGGTTATGGGGTCAGGGTTATGGGGTTATGGGGTTATGGGGTCAGGGACACGGGCTGCAGGCCCTGCACCTCAAAGCGATCCCACAGCGTCCACTCCACCTCGTAGTACTGGGGGCAGGGAACGGGGTCAGGGTTATGGGGTCAGGGTTATGGGGTTATGGGGTTATGGGGTTATGGGGTCAGGGACATGGGCTGCAGGCCCTGCACCTCAAAGCGATCCCACAGCGTCCACTCCACCTCGTAGTACTGGGGGCAGGGAATGGGGTCAGGGTTATGGGGTCAGGGTTATGGGGTCAGGGTTATGGGGTCAGGGGTTATGGGGTCAGGGGTTATGGGGTTATGGGGTTATGGGGTCAGGGACACGGGCTGCAGGCCCTGCACCTCAAAGCGATCCCACAGCGTCCACTCCACCTCGTAGTACTGGGGGCAGGGCATGGGGTCAGGGTTATGGGGTTATGGGGTCAGGGTTATGGGGTCAGGGTTATGGGGTCAGGGGTTATGGGGTTATGGGGTTATGGGGTCAGGGGGTTATGGGGTCAGGGACACGGGCTGCAGGCCCTGCACCTCAAAGCGATCCCACAGCGTCCACTCCACCTCGTAGTACTGGGGGCAGGGAACGGGGTCAGGGTTATGGGGTCAGGGTTATGGGGTCAGGGTTATGGGGTCAGGGGTTATGGGGTTATGGGGTTATGGGGTCAGGGACACGGGCTGCAGGCCCTGCACCTCAAAGCGATCCCACAGCGTCCACTCCACCTCGTAGTACTGGGGGCAGGGAACGGGGTCAGGGTTATGGGGTCAGGGTTATGGGGTCAGGGGGTTATGGGGTTATGGGGTCAGGGACACGGGCTGCAGGCCCTGCACCTCAAAGCGATCCCACAGCGTCCACTCCACCTCGTAGTACTGGGGGCACGGGTTATGGGGTCAGGGTCATGGGTTATGGGGTCAGGGCACGGGTATGGGGTCAGGGACACACATATAGGGTCAGGGACACGGGTATGGGGTCAGGGACACGGGCTGCAGGCCCTGCACCTCAAAGCGATCCCACAGCGTCCACTCCACCTCGTAGTACTGGGGGCAGGGAACGGGGTCAGGGTTATGGGGTTATGGGGTCAGGGCACGGGTATGGGGTCAGGGCACGGGTATGGGGTCAGGGCAAGGGTATGGGGTCAGGGACATGCATATAGGATCAGGGACACGCATATAGGGTCAGGGACACGCATATAGGGTCAGGGACACGCATATAGGGTCAGGGCCATGGGTATGGGGTCAGGGACATGCATATAGGGTCAGGGCATGGGTATGGGGTCAGGGACACGCATATAGGGTCAGGGACACGGGCATGGGGTCAGGGACATGCATATAGGGTCAGGGACACGGGCATGGGGTCAGGGGCACAGGTATGGGGTCAGGGCACGGGTATGGGGTCAGGGACACGCATATAGGGTCAGGGACACGGGTACGGGGTCAGGGCAAGGGTATGGGGTCAGGGTCATGGGTGTGGGGTCAGGGACACGGGTATGGGGTCAGAGCCATGAGTATGGGGTCAGGGATGGGGTGTGGGGTCATAGATAAGGGGTATGGGGTCAGGGATGGGGGTGTGGGGTCAGGGACACAGGTATGGGGTCAGGGACGGGGTGTGGGGTCAGAGATAAGGGGTATGGGGTCAGGGACACGGGTATGGGGTCAGACCACGGGTGTGGGGTCAGAGATAAGGGGTATGGGGTCAGGGCAAGGGTTATGGGGTCAGGGCAAGGGTATGGGGTCAGGGACACGGGTATGGGGTCAGGGACGGGGTATAGGGTCAGAGATAAGGGGTATGGGGTCAGGGAGGGGGTGTGGGGTCAGGGACGGGGGTGTGGGGTCAGAACAAGCGTTATGGGGTCAGGGATGCGGGTATGGGGTCAGAGCCACAGATTTGGGGTCAGCTCATTATAGGGCCAGCCAGGGGGCAGAGAAGGCGACGAAGGGCAGCGCCAGGTCGAGAAACCACCCCCCATAGGACCCCCTCCTACCTCCCCATCCCAACCCCAATAGGGCCAGCTATAGGGCCAGCTATAGGGCCAGCTATAGGGTCAGCTATAGGGCCAGCTATAGGGCCACCTATGGGGCTCACCTTATTTCGGGGGCAGGGAGAAGGCGATGAAGGGCAGCGCCAGGTCGAGAAACCACCCCCCATAAGACCCCCTTCTATTGCCCCAATCCCAACCCCAATAGGGCCAGCTATAGGGCCAGCTATAGGGCCAGCTATAGGGCCAGCTATAGGGCCGCTTCTGGGGCTCACCTTATTTTGGGGGCAGGGAGAAGGCGACGAAGGGCAGCGCCAGGTCGAGAAACCACCCCCCATAGGACCCCCTCCTACCTCCCCATCCCAACCCCAATAGGGCCAGCTATAGGGCCAGCTATAGGGCCAGTTATAGGGCCACCTATAGGGCCACGTATGGGGCTCACCTTATTTCGGGGGCAGGCCAGAGGAGCTCAGAGAAGGCGACGAAGGGCAGCGCCAGGTTGAGGAACCACCCCCCATAGGACCCCCTTCTATTGCCCCAATCCCAACCCCAATAGGGCCAGCTATAGGGCCAGCTATAGGGTCAGCTATAGGGCCAGCTATAGGGCCAGCTATAGGGCCAGCTATAGGGCCAGCTATAGGGCCAGCTATAGGGCCGCTTATGGGACTCACCTTATTTTGGGGGCAGGGAGAAGGCGATGAAGGGCAGCGCCAGGTCGAGAAACCACCCCCCATAAGACCCCCTTCTATTGCCCCAATCCCAACCCCAATAGGGCCAGCTATAGGGCCAGCTATAGGGCCAGCTATAGGATCAGCTATAGGGCCAGCTATAGGGCCAGCTATAGGGCCACTTCTGGGACTCACCTTATTTTGGGGGCAGAGAGAAGGTGATGAAGGGCAGCGCCAGTTTGAGGAACCACCCCCCATAGGACCCCCTCCTACCTCCCCATCCCAACCCCAATAGGGCCAGCTATAGGGCCAGCTATAGGGTCAGCTATAGGGCCAGCTATAGGGCCAGCTATAGGGTCAGCTATAGGGCCAGCTATAGGGCCACTTATAGGACTCACCTTATTTTGGGGGCAGAGAGAAGGCGATGAAGGGCAGCGCCAGGTCGAGAAACCACCCCCCATAGGACCCCCTCCTATTGCCCCAATCCCAATCCCAATAGGATCAGCTATAGGGTCAGCTATAGGGTCAGCTATAGGGCCAGCTATAGGGCCAGCTATAGGGCCGCTTATGGGACTCACCTTATTTTGGGGGCAGGGAGAAGGCGATGAAGGGCAGCGCCAGGTCGAGAAACCACCCCCCATAAGACCCCCTTCTATTGCCCCAATCCCAACCCCAATAGGGCCAGCTATAGGGCCAGCTATAGGGCCAGCTATAGGATCAGCTATAGGGCCAGCTATAGGGCCAGCTATAGGGCCACTTCTGGGACTCACCTTATTTTGGGGGCAGAGAGAAGGTGATGAAGGGCAGCGCCAGTTTGAGGAACCACCCCCCATAGGACCCCCTCCTACCTCCCCATCCCAACCCCAATAGGGCCAGCTATAGGGCCAGCTATAGGGTCAGCTATAGGGCCAGCTATAGGGCCAGCTATAGGGTCAGCTATAGGGCCAGCTATAGGGCCACTTATAGGACTCACCTTATTTTGGGGGCAGAGAGAAGGCGATGAAGGGCAGCGCCAGGTCGAGAAACCACCCCCCATAGGACCCCCTCCTATTGCCCCAATCCCAATCCCAATAGGATCAGCTATAGGGTCAGCTATAGGGTCAGCTATAGGGCCAGCTATAGGGCCAGCTATAGGGCCGCTTATGGGACTCACCTTATTTTGGGGGCAGGGAGAAGGCGATGAAGGGCAGCGCCAGGTCGAGAAACCACCCCCCATAAGACCCCCTTCTATTGCCCCAATCCCAACCCCAATAGGGCCAGCTATAGGGCCAGCTATAGGGCCAGCTATAGGATCAGCTATAGGGCCACCTATAGGGCCAGCTATAGGGCCACTTCTGGGACTCACCTTATTTTGGGGGCAGAGAGAAGGTGATGAAGGGCAGCGCCAGTTTGAGGAACCACCCCCCATAGGACCCCCTCCTACCTCCCCATCCCAACCCCAATAGGGCCAGCTATAGGGCCAGCTATAGGGTCAGCTATAGGGCCAGCTATAGGGCCAGCTATAGGGTCAGCTATAGGGCCAGCTATAGGGCCACTTATAGGACTCACCTTATTTTGGGGGCAGAGAGAAGGCGATGAAGGGCAGCGCCAGGTCGAGAAACCACCCCCCATAGGACCCCCTCCTAAGCCCCCCATCCCAACCCCTATAGAACCAGTTATAGGGCCAGCTATAGGATCAGCTATAGGGCCATCCATAGGGCCAGCTATAGGGCCAGTTATAGGGCCACTTATGGGACTCACCTTATTTTGGGGGCAGAAAGAAGGTGATGAAGGGCAGCGCCAGGTCGAGAAACCACCCCCCATAGGACCCCCTTCTATTGCCCCAATCCCAACCCCAATAGGGCCAGCTATAGGGCCATCCATAGGGCCATCCATAGGGCCAGCTATAGGGCCAGCTATAGGGCCAGCTATAGGATCAGCTATAGGGCCACCTATAGGGCCAGCTATAGGGCCGCTTCTGGGGCTCACCTTATTTTGGGGGCAGGCCAGGGGCTCAGAGAAGGCGACGAAGGGCAGCGCCAGGTCGAGAAACCACCCCCCATAGGACCCCCTCCTACCTCCCCATCCCAACCCCTATAGAACCAGTTATAGGGCCAGCTATAGGGCCAGCTATAGGATCAGCTATAGGGCCAGCTATAGGGCCAGCTATAGGGCCACTTATGGGACTCACCTTATTTTGGGGGCAGAGAGAAGGCATCAAAGGGCAGCGCCAGTTTGAGGAACCACCCCCCATAGGACCCCCTCCCACCCCCCCCATCCCAACCCCAATAGGGCCAGCTATAGGGCCAGCTATAGGGCCAGCTATAGGATCAGCTATAGGGCCACCTATAGGGCCAGCTATAGGGCCGCTTATGGGACTCACCTTATTTTGGGGGCAGAGAGAAGGTGATGAAGGGCAGCGCCAGGTTGAGGAACCACCCCCCATAGGACCCCCTCCTACCCCCCAATCCCAACCCCAATAGGGCCAGCTATAGGGCCAGCTATAGGATCAGCTATAGGGCCACCTATAGGGCCAGCTATAGGGCCGCTTATGGGACTCACCTTATTTTGGGGGCAGAGAGAAGGTGATGAAGGGCAGCGCCAGGTCGAGAAACCACCCCCCATAGGACCCCCTCCTACCTCCCCATCCCAACCCCAATAGGGCCAGCTATAGGGCCAGCTATAGGATCAGCTATAGGGCCAGCTATAGGGCCAGCTATAGGGCCGCTTCTGGGGCTCACCTTATTTCGGGGGCAGGCCAGGGGCTCGGAGAAGGCGACGAAGGGCAGCGCCAGGTTGAGGAAGGCGTTGCGGTAGGACGAGAGGCGCCGGTGGCCCTGCACCACCTTGTAGAGCTCCAGGCACGCCAGCCCCACCACCGCCGCCGTCGTCGTGGCGATGGCCGGGATGATCTTCCCCGCTATCAGCTTGCTCTGACGTGGGGAGAGCACGTTGGGATCCCATAGGACCCGCAGAGACCCCATAGAGCCCATTGGGACCCCACAGAACCCGTAGAGCCAATTGGGACCCCATAGAGCCCATTGGGAAGCCAAAGAACCCATAGGGAACCCACAGAACCCATAGAGCCCATTGGGACCCCACAGAACCCATTGGGACCCCATAGAGCCCATAGAGCCCATTGGGACCCCACAGAACCCATAGGGAACCCATAGAGCCCATTGGGACCCCATAGAACCCATTGGGACCCATTGCGACCCCATAGAACCCATAGATCCCACTGGGACCCCATAGAAGCCATTGGGACCCCATAGAGCCCATAGAGCCAACTGGGACCACATAGAGCCCATTGGGACCCCACAGAACCCATAAGGAACCCATAGAGCCCATTGGGACCCCACAGAACCCATAAGGAACCCATAAAACCCATAGAGCCCATTGGGACCCCATAGAGCCCACTGGGACCCCATAGAGCCCATTGGGACCCCATAGAACCCATAAGGAACCCATAGAGCCCATACAGCCCATTGGGACCCCACAGAACCCATAGGGAACCCATAGAGCCCATAGAGCCAATTGGGACCCCATAGAGCCCATTGGGACCCATTGCGACCCCATAGAACCCATAGATCCCACTGGGACCCCACAGAACCCATTGGGACCCCACAGAACCCATAGAGCCCATTGGGACCCCATAGAACCCATTGGGACCCCACAGAACCCTTAGAGCACACTAGGACCCCATAGAGCCCATTGGGACCCCACAGAACCCATTGGGACCCCATAAAACCCATAGAGCACACTGGGACCCCATAGAACCCACTGGGACCCCACAGAACCCATAGAGATCCCATAGATCCCACTGGGACCCCACAGACCCCATTGGAACACCATAGAACCCACTGGGACCCTATAGACCCCAAAGAACCCATAAGAGTCCATTGGGACCCCATAAAGCCCATACAGCCCACTGCGACCCCACAGAACCCGCTGCGACCCCATAGAGCCCACTGCGACCCCATAGAACCCACAGGGACCCCATAAAACCCACATAACCCCATACGGCCCCATACAACCCTACACGACCCTATAAATCCCCATATGACCCCACAGATCCCATATGACCCTATATGGAATTTATAGGGCCGGCCTGCTGGTGCGATCCCATAACAACACATTATGACCCCATAAGACCCCACACAACCCTATAAGACCCCATATGACCCCACACCACCCCATATGACCCTATATGGGATTTATAGGGCCAACCTTGTGCCGGTCCGCCGGCGCGATCCCATAATAACACATTATGACCCCATATGACCCCACACGACCCTATAAGACCCCACACCACCCCATATGACCCTATAGGACCCCACACGACCCTATATGGGATTTGCAGGGCCGACCTTGTGCCGGTCTGCCGGCGCAATCCCATAATAACACAGTATGACCCCACACGACCCTATAAGACCCCATACAACCCTATAAGACCCCATATGACCCTATAAGACCCCATATGACCCCACAAATCCCATATAACCCCATATGGGATTTATAGGGCCGACCCTGTGCCGGTCCGCCGGCGCGATCCCATAACAACACATTATGACCCCATAAGACCCCACACGACCCTATAAGACCCCATACAACCCTATAAGACCCCACAGACCCCATATGACCCTATATGGGATTTGTAGGGCCGACCTTGTGCCGGTCCGCCGGCGCGATCCCATAACAACACATTATGACCCCATATGACCCCACACGACCCTATAAGACCCCACACCACCCCATATGACCCTATAGGACCCCACACGACCCATATGGGATTTGTAGGGCCGACCTTGTGCTGGTCCGCCGGCGCGATCCCATAATAACACATTGTGACCCCATATGACCCCACACGACCCTATAAGACCCCATACAACCCTATAAGACCCCACACGACCCCACAGACCCCATACGACCCTATATGGGATTTGTAGGGCCGACCTTGTGCCGGTCCGCCGGCGCGATCCCATAACAACACATTATGACCCCATATGACCCCACACGACCCTATAAGACCCCACACCACCCCATATGACCCTATAGGACCCCATATGACCCTATAAGACCCCACACGACCCTATATGGGATTTGTAGGGCCGACCTTGTGCCGGTCCGCTGGCGCGATCCCATAACAACACATTATGACCCCACACGACCCTATAAGACCCCACACAACCCTATAAGACCCCACACGACCCTATATGGGATTTGTAGGGCCGACCTTGTGCCAGTCCTACAGTGCGATCCCATAACAACACATTATGACCCCATATGACCCCACACGACCCTATAAGACCCCATATGACCCTATAAGTCCCCATATGACCCTATAGGACCCCACACGACCCTATATGGGATTTGTAGGGCCAACCTTGTGCCGGTCCGCCGGCTCGATCCCATAACAACACGTTATGACCCCATATGACCCCACACGACCCTATAAGACCCCACACGACCCTATAAGACCCCACACCACCCCATATGACCCTATAGGACCCCATATGACCCTATAGGACCCCACAGACCCCATATGACCCTATATGGGATTTGTAGGGCCAACCTTGTGCCGGTCCGCCAGCGTGATCCCATAACAACACGTTATGACCCCATATGACCCCACACGACCCTATAAGACCCCACAGACCCCACACGACCCTATATGGGATTTGTAGGGCCGACCTTGTGCCGGTCCGCCGGCGCGATCCCATAATTCTCGGCCCGCAGGTTGGAGGCGGCCACGATGAAATCCATGTGGAAGTTGGAGTCGTCGTCCTGTAGGGTTTTTATGGGGTCAGGGGGGCCTTTTGGGGTCGGACGGGGTTATGGGGTCACGGGGGGGAGCGGGGGGTTATGGGGTGGTGGGGGGTTGTGGGGTCGTGTGGGGTTATGGGGTCACATGCGGTTATGGGGTCACATGGGGTTGTTATGGGGTCAGACGGGGTTATGGGGTCACGGGGGCCTTTTGGGGTCAGACGGGGTTATGGGGTCACGGGGGGGAACGGGGGGTTATGGGGTGATGGGGGGTTGTGGGGTCGTGTGGGGTTATGGGGTCAGATGGGGTTATGGGGTCACATGGGGTCGTTATGGGGTCAGATGGGGTTATGGGGTTATGGGGGGGAGCGGGGGGTTATGGGGTGGTGGGGGGTTATGGGGTCGTGTGGGGTTATGGGGTCACATGGGGTTATGGGGTCATATGGGGTTGTTATGGGGTCAGACAGGGTTATGGGGTCATTATGGGGTCGGACAGGGTTATGGGGTCACGGGGGCCTTTTGGGGTCGGACGGGGTTATGGGGTCACGGGGGGCAACGGGGGGTTATGGGGTGATGGGGGGTTATGGGGTCGTGTGGGGTTATGGGGTCACATGGGGTTATGGGGTCATATGGGGTTGTTATGGGGTCAGAGGGGTTATGGGGTTATGGGGTTGTGTGGGGTTATGGGGTCGTATGGGGTCGTTATGGGGTCAGAGGGGTTATGGGGTATGGGGGGTTATGGGGTCGGACGGGGTTATGGGGTCATATGGGGTCGTTATGGGGTCGGACGGGGTTATGGGGTCATATGGGGTCGTTATGGGGTCAGAGGGGTTATGGGGTCGTATGGGGTTATGGGGTCACGGGGTCCTTATGGGGTCGGATGGGGTTATGGGGTCACGGGGTCCTTATGGGGTCGGATGGGGTTATGGGGTCACGGGGTCCTTATGGGGTCAGATGGGGTTATGGGGTCACGGGGGGAATGGGGGGTTATGGTGTCGTGTGGGGTTATGGGGTCACATGCGGTTATGGGGTCACATGGGGTTGTTCTGGGGTCAGACAGGGTTATGGGGTCATATGGGGTCGTTATGGGGTCAGAGGGGTTATGGGGTTATGGGGGGGAATGTGGGGTTATGGGGTGATGGGGGGTTGTGGGGTTGTGTGGGGTTATGGGGTCAGACGGGGTTATGGGGTCACGGGGTCCTTATGGGGTCGGACAGGGTTATGGGGTCACAGGGTCGTTATGGGGTCGGACAGGGTTATGGGGTCATGGGGTCCTTTTGGGGTTGGACGGGGTTATGGGGTCACAGGGGCCTTATGGGGTCGGACGGGGTTATGGGGTCACGGGGGGGAGCGGGGGGTTATGGGGTGATGGGGGGTTGTGGGGTCGTGTGGGGTTATGGGGTTGGACGGGGTTATGGGGTCACATAGGGTTATGGGGTCACATGGGGTTGTTATGGGGTCAGATGGGGTTATGGGGTCGTATGGGGTCGTTATGGGGTCAGAGGGGTTATGGGGTTATGGGGGGGAATATGGGGTTATGGGGTGATGGGGGGTTATGGGGTCATGTGGGGTTATGGGGTCACATGGGGTCCTTATGGGGTCAGACGGGGTTATGGGGTCACGGGGTCCCTATGGGGTTGGACGGGGTTATGGGGTGACGGGGAATCGGGGGTTAAGGGGTTGTGTGGAGTTATGGGGTCACATGGGGTTATGGGGTCAGACGGGGTCGTTATGGGGTCGGATGGGGTTATGGGGTCACGGGGGGGAATGGGGGGTTATGGGGTGATGAGGGGTTATGGGGTCAAATGGGGTTATGGGGCCATATGGGGTCGAATGGGGTAATGGGGTCAAATGGGGTTATGGGGTCGTGTGGGGTTATGGGGTTGTGTGGGGTTATGGGGTCATATGGGGTCGTTATGGGGTCGGGTGGGGTTATGAGGTTGTATGGGGTGATATGGGGCTGTGTGGGGTTATGGGGTCAAATGGGGTTATGGGGTTGTGTGGGGTTGTGGGGCTGTGTGGGGTTATGGGGTCGTGTGGGGTTATGGGGTCAAATGGGGTTGTGTGGGGTGATACGGGGTTCCGGGCTCATGGGGGGGATGTGGGGCGCTATGGGGCGCTATGGGAAGACACGGAGGGGCGCTATGGGGTGGCGCTTATGGGGTGGCACTTATGGGGCGGCGCTTATAGGGTGGTGCTTATAGGGCCGCTCACCTTCTCGAACTCGATGGGGAACATCCGGAATCCCGGCAGCTCCTCGGGGTTGGGCAGCGCGGCGCGCAGCTCCTCCAGACGCCCGTCGTCTGTGGGGCGGAACCGTCATCTATAGGGCCGCCCCATAGCGCACCCCATACACCGACCCTACAGACCGACCCCATAGCGCTGGTCCCGCACAGCCGCCCCACAGCGCCGCCTGCTGGTCAGCGCATGGATCTGCCCCACAGCGCCACCTAGCGGTCACCCCAGAGATCCGCCCCACAGCGCCCCCTAGCGGTCACCCCATAGATCTGCCCCACAGCGCCCCCTACCGGTCACCCCATAGATCTGCCCCACAGCGCCCCCTAGTGGTCACCCCATAGATCCACCCCACAGCGCCCCCTAGTGGTCACCCCATAGATCCACCCCACAGCGCCCCCTAGTGGTCACCCTATAGATCCGCCCCATAGCACTGACCCCATAGATCCACCCCATAGCGCCCCCTAGTGGTCATCCCGCAGATTTGCCCCACAGCGCCCCACAGCGGTCACCCCATAGATCCACCCCATAGCGCCCCCTAGTGGTCACCCCAGAGATTCCGCCCCACAGCGCCCCACAGCGGTCACCCCATAGATTTGCCCCACAGCGCCCCATAGCACTCACCCCAGAGATCCACCCCATAGCGCCCCCTAGTAGTCACCCCATAGATTCCGCCACACAGCGCCCCCTAGCGGTCACCCCATAGATTTGCCCCACAGTGCCCCCTAGCGGTCACCACAGAGATCCGCCCCATAGCGCCCCCTAGTGGTCACCCCAGAGATTCCGCCCCACAGCGCCCCACAGCGGTCACCCCATAGATTTGCCCCACAGCGCCCCACAGCGGTCACCCCATAGATCTGCCCCACAGCGCCCCCTAGCGGTTACCCCATAGATCCACCCCATAGCGCCCCATAGCACTCACCCCAGAGATCCACCCCATAGCGCCCCCTAGTGGTCACCCCAGAGATTCCGCCCCACAGCGCCCCCTAGCGGTCACCCCATAGATCCGCCCCATAGCATTGACCGCATAGATTCACCCCATAGCGCCCCCTAGTGGTCACCCCATAGATCTGCCCCATAGCGCCCCCTAGTGGTCACCCCATAGATCCGCCCCATAGCGCCCCCTAGTAGTCACCCCATAGATTCCGCCACACAGCGCCCCATAGCGGTCACCCCATAGATCCGCCCCACAGCGGTCACCCCATAGATCCACCCCACAGCGCCCCCTAGCGGTCACCCTATAGATCCGCCCCATAGCACTGACCCCATAAATCCACCCCACAGCGCCCCCTAGTGGTCACCCCATAGATCCGCCCCACAGCGCCCCCTAGCGGTCACCCCATAGATCCGCCCCATAGCACTGACCCCATAGGTCTGCCCCATAGCGCCCCCTAGCGGTCACCCCACAGATCTGCCCCACAGCGCCCTATAGCACTGACCCCATAACGCCTCCCAGCGGTCACCCCATAGATCCCTGATGACCCCATAACCCCCCCCATGACCCCATAACCCCTCTAATGACCCCATAACCCCCCTGATGACCCTATATCCCTCCACAGCCCCCCCTGCTAACCCCATACCCCCATAAATCCCCCTCCCATGACCCCATAACCCCCCTAACGACCCTATAACCCCCCTATGACCCCATAGCCCCCCACAGTCCCCTCTGACAACCCCACAACCCCCTTGAAGAACCCATAACCCCTCTGATGACCCTATAGCACCCCAAATCCCCCTCCCAATGACCCCAAAATCCCCCTAACGACCCCATAACCCCCCATGACCCCCTAACTCCCCCTGTGACCCCATAACCCACCCCATAACCCCCCTGATGACCCCATATCCCCCCATAACCCCCACTGACAACCCCATAACCCCCGATGACCCCTTAGCTCCCCAAATCCCCCCCCAATGACCCCATAATCCCTCTTCTGACCCCATAACCTCCCCAACGATCCCATAACCCTCCCAATGACCCCATAACCCCCTTAATGACCCCATATCCCTCCCCATATCCCTCCATAGCCCCCTCTTATGACCCCATAACCACCCCTAATGACCCCATAGCCCCCCTTATGATCCCATAACCCCTTTTCTGACCCCATAACCCCTCTTCTGACCCCATAGCCCCTCTTCTGACCCCATAACCCCCCTTATGACCCCATAACCCTTTTTCTGACCCCATAACCCCCCTAACAACCCCATAACCCCATAGACGACCCCACAACCCCATAGACGACCCCATAACCCCATAGACGACCCCATAACCCCCCGTGACCCCACCCAGGGTGGCAGCAGCACTCTGCAGCTCCTGGTCGGAGACGTGGATCCCCATCGCCCCCATTGCCGACCCCATAACCAACCCTATGACCCCATAACCCCCCTAACGACCCCATAACCCATTTTCTGACCCCATAACCCCATAGACGACCCCATAACGCCCCTTGTGACCCCATAGCCCCTCTTATGACCCCATAACCCCTCTTCTGACCCCATAACCCCCCTGATGACCCCATATCCCTCCGTAGCCCCCTCTGATGACCCCATAGCCTCCCAAATCCCCCTCTTATGACCCCATAACCCCATAGACGACCCCATAACCCTTCTTCTGACCCCATAACTCCCCTGACGACCCCATAACCCCTCTTCTGACTCCATAGCCCCTCTTCTGACCCCATAACGCCACCTATGACCCCATAACCCCCGTAATGACCCCATAGCCCCTCTTCTGACCCTATAACTTCCTTAATGACTCCATAGCCCCTCTTCTGACCCCATAACCCTTTTTCTGACCCCATAACCCCTTTTCTGACCCCACAACCCCATAGACGACCCCATAACCCCCCCGTGACCCCATAACCCCCGTGACCCCACCCAGGGTGGCAGCAGCACTCTGCAGCTCCTGGTCGGAGACGTGGATCCCCATCGCCCCCATTGCCGACCCCATAACCAACCCTATGACCCCATAACCCCCCTAACGACCCCATAACCCTTTTTCTGACCCCATAACCCCATAGACGACCCCATACCCCCCCGTGACCCCACCCAGGGTGGCAGCAGCACTCTGCAGCTCCTGGTCGGAGACGTGGATCCCCATCGCCCCCATTGCCGACCCCATAACCCGTCTTCTGACCCCATAACCCTTTTTCTGACCCCATAGCCCCTCTTATGACCCTATAACCCCCCCGTGACCCCATAACCCTGCCCCGTGACCCCACCCAGGGTGGCAGCAGCACTCTGCAGCTCCTGGTCGGAGACGTGGATGCGGACGCCGGCTTTGGGGGCGAAGGGCGGCACGCGGACGTGGCGCAGGATTTCGGTGACGGCGCCTCGATCCCGAGAGCCTTCGATCCCATAACTCTGCGCAAACAGGTTGGCCGCAGCCATCACGTAGTCCAGGTGCAGGGGCTGCGGGATCGAAGGGGTTATGGGGTCATCTATGGGGTTATGGGGTGGGTTATGGGGTCAGAAAAGGGGTTATGGGGTCATAAGAAGAGTTATGGGGTCATAGGGGGAAACAGGTTGGCGGCAGCCATCACGTAGTGCAGGTGCAGGGGCTGCGGGATGCAAGGGGGTTATAGGGTCATCTATGGGGTCGTCTGTGGGGTTATGGGGTCACAAGAGGGGTTATAGGGTCATAAGAAGAGTTATGGGGTCATTTATGGGGTTATGGGGTCATAGGGGGAAACAGGTTGGCGGCAGCCATCACGTAGTCCAGGTGCAGGGGCTGCGGGATTGAAGGGGTTATGGGGTCATCTATGGGTTTATGGGGTGGGTTATGGGGTCACAGGGGGGGTTATGGGGTCAGAAAAGGGGTTATGGGGTCAGAAGAAGAGTTATGGGGTCATAGGGGGAAACAGGTTGGCGGCAGCCATCATGCAGTGCAGGTGCAGGGGCTGCGGGATGCAAGGGGTTATGGGGTCATCTACAGGGTTATGGGGTGGGTTATGGGGTCAGAAAAGGGGTTATGGGGTCAGAAGAGAGGTTATAGGGTCGTAGGGGGGGTTATGGGGTCGTAGGGGGAAACAGGTTGGCGGCAGCCATCACGTAGTCCAGGTGCAGGGGCTGCGGGATCGAAGGGGTTATGGGGTCATCTATGGGGTTATGGGGTGGGTTATGGGGTTATGGGGTGGGTTATGGGGTCACAGGGGGGGTTATGGGGTCGTTAGGGGGGTTATGGGGTCGTAGGGGGAAACAGGTTGGCCGCAGCCATCACGTAGTCCAGGTGCAGGGGCTGCGGGATTGAAAGGGTTATGGGGTCATCTATGGGGTTATGGGGTCGTCTGTGGGGTTATGGGGTCAGAAAAGGGGTTATAGGGTCATAAGAAGAGTTATGGGGTCATTTATGGGGTTATGGGGTCATAGGGGGAAACAGGTTGGCGGCAGCCATCACGTAGTCCAGGTGCAGGGGCTGCGGGATTGAAAGGGTTATGGGGTCACAAGGGGGGTTATGGGGTGGGTTATGGGGTTATGGGGTGGGTTATGGGGTTATGGGGTGGGTTATGGGGTCAGAAGAGGGGTTATAGGGTCAGAAGAAGAGTTATGGGGTCATAGGGGGAAACAGGTAGGCGGCAGCCAGCACGTAGTGCAGGTGCAGGGGCTGCGGGATTGAAGGGGGTTATGGGGTCATCTGTGGAGTTATGGGGTCATCTGTGGGGTTGTAGAGGGGGTTATGGGGTCATTTATGGGGGTTATAGGGTCATAGGGGGGGTTATGGGGTCATAGGGGGAAACAGGTTGGCAGCAGCCATCACGTAGTGCAGGTGCAGGGGCTGCGGGATTGAAGCGGGTTATGGGGTCATCTGTGGGGTTATGGGGTCGTCTGTGGGGTTATGGGGTCACAAGGGGGGTTATGGGGTCACCTATGGGCTTATAGGGTGGGTTATGGGGTCATAGGGGGGGTTATGGGGTCGTAGGGGGAAACAGGTTGGCAGCAGCCATCATGTAGTCCAGCTGCAGGGGCTGCGGGATTGAAAGGGGTTATGGGGTCATCTATGGGGTTGTCTGTGGGGTTATGGGGTCACAAGGGGGGTTATGGGGTCACAGGAGGGGTTATAGGGTCATTTATGGGGTTATGGGGTCATAGGGGGAAACAGGTTGGCAGCAGCCATCACATAGTCCAGGTGCAGGGGCTGCGGGATGCAAGGGGTTATGGGGTCGTCTGTGGGGTTATGGGGTCACAAAGGGGGTTATGGGGTCGTCTGTGGGGTTATGGAGTGGGTTATGGGGTCAGAAAAGGGGTTATGGGGTCATAGGAGGGGTTATGGGGTCACAGGCTGGGTTATGGGGTTGTAGGGGACCTTATGGGGTCCTAAGAGGGGTTATGGAATCATGGAGGGAGTTATGGTGTTGTAGGGGGGCTTATGGGGTCATAGGAGGGGTTATAGGGTCATTTATGGGGTTATGGGGTTGTAGGGGGGGTTATGGGGTCATAAGAGGGGTTATGGAGTCATGGAGGGAGTTATGGGGTTGTAGGGGGGCTTATGGGGTCATAGGAGGGGTCATAGGGTCATAAGAGGGGTTATGGGGTCGTAGGGAGGTTATGGGGTCATAAGGGGGGTCATAGGGTAATTAGGGGGCTTATGGGGTCATTAGGGGGGTTATGGGGTTGTTAGGGGGGTTATGGAATCATAAGAGGGGTTATGGGGTCGTCTGTGGGGTTATGGGGTGGGTTATGGGGTCGTAGGGGGGGGTTATGGGGTCGTAGGGGGGGTTATGGGGTCGCCAATGGGAGTTATGGGGTCAGGGTTGGGTTATGGGGTCGGGGGGGGTTATGGGGTCTCCCAAGTGCTTTATGGGGTGCTGTAGGGCCCCACTCACGTTCTCGGGGTCGAAGGTCAGCGGATGGGGGCAGCGCTTCGGCCCCGACCAGAACAACGTCCCCGAATTCGTCTTCTGCGGGGTCAGGGGTCACGGGGTCAGGGGTCACAGGGTCAGAGGTCATGGGGTCACGGGGTCACAGGGTGCTCCAATACCCCCAACTGCCCCATTGATCCCAATGACCCCATTGATCCCAATGTCCCTATTGACCCTATTGACCCCATTGCCTCCATTGCCCCCATTGACCCCAATGTCCCCGTTGACCCCATCGACCCCATTGACCCCTTTGCTCCCAGTTGACCCCATTGTCCCCATTGACCCCAATGTCCCCGTTGACCCCATTGACCCCAACACCCCCATTGTCCCCATTGCCCCCAACGTCCCCATTGACCCCATTGACCCCAATGCCCCCGTTGACCCCAATGCCCCATTGACCCCATCGACCCCATTGCCCCCAATGCCCCTGTTGACCCCAATGCCCCCATTGCCCCCATTGACCCCCCGATTGCCCCCAACCCCCCCATTGTCCCCATTGACCCCAATGTCCCCATTGACCCCAAGGTCCCCATTGACCCCATTGTCCCCAATGCCTCCATTGAGCCCATTGTCCCCGTTGACCCCAATGCCCCCATGACCCCCGACGCCCCCATTACCCCTGACCCCCCCCATTGCCCCCACTGACCCCAACACCCCCATTGACCCCACTGCCCCCATTGCCCCTAACCTCCCCATTGTCCCCATTGACCCCAATGTTCCCATTGACCCCAATGCCCCCATTGACCCCGATGTCCCCACTGACCCCATGGACCCCAACACCCCCAACCCCCCCATTGCCCCCACTGCCCCCAATCCCCCCATTGCCCCCAATAACCCCACTGCCCCCAACACCCCAATTGACCCCAATGGCCCCAACGTCCCCAATGTCCCCATTGCCCCTGACCCCCCCATTGCCCCCGATCCCCCCACTGCCCCCAATGCCCCCATTGACCCCATCGATCCCATTACCCCCGACCCCCCCATTGACCCCATTGTCCCCAACCCCCCCACTGCCCCCAATGACCCATTGACCCCAACACCCCCATTGACCCCAATGCCCCCATTGCCCACAATGTCCCTGTTGCCCCCATCGCCCCCATTCCCCCCGACCCCCCCATTCCCCCCAACCCCCCCGTTACCCCCGACCCCCCCATTGCCCCCATTGTCCCCAACTCCCCCACTGCCCCCAATGACCCCATTGACCCCAACACCCCCATTGACCCCAATGTCCCCACTGCCCCCATTGACCCCAATGCCCCCAACCCCCCCATTGCCCCTGAGCCCCCCATTACCCCCAAGCCCCCCATTGCCCCTAATCTCCCCATTGTCCCCATTGACCCCCATTCCCCCCAAGCCCCCCATTCCCCCCAACCCCGCCACTGCCCCTGACCCCCCATTGTCCCCAAGCCCCCCATTGCCCCCACTGACTCCAACAGCCCCATTGACCCCAATGCCCCCATTGACCCCAACACCCCCAATGCCCCCATTGTCCCCAATGCTCCCATTGTCCCCATTGACCCCATTACCCCCGACCCCCCCATTGCCCCCGACCCCCCCATTGCCCCCACTGACCCCAACCCCCCCACTGCCCCCAATGCCCCATTGACCCCAATGACCCCATTGACCCCAATGCCCCAATGACCCCAACACCCCCATTGCCTCCAACAGCCCCCATTGATCCCAATGCCCCCAATGCCCCCAATGTCCCCATTGCCCCCATCACCCCCATTACCCCCGACCCCCCCACTGCCCCCATTGACCCCAACCCCCCCACTGCCCCCAATGCCCCCATTGACCCCAATGCCCCCATTGACCCTATTGCCCCCAACACCCCCATTGCCCCCAACACCCCCATTCCCCCCGACCCCCCCACTGCCCCCAACCCCTCCATTGCCCCCACTGACCCCAACAGCCCCATTGACCCCAATGCACCCACTGACCCCATTGCCCCCAACACCCCCATCGCCCCCATTACCCCCGACCCCCCCATTGAACCTGACCCCCCCACTGCCCCCGACCCCCCCACTGTCCCCAAACTCCCCATTGCCCCCACTGACCCCAACAGCCCCATTGACCCCAATGCCCCCATTGACCCCATTGCCCCCAACACCCCCATCGCCCCCATTGCCCCCGACCCCCCCATTGCCCAACACCCCCACTGCCCCCAACCCCCCCATTGCCCCCATTGACCCCAACCCCCCCACTGCCCCCAATGACCCCATTGACCGCAACACCCCCACTGACCCCAATGCCCCCAATGCCCCCATTGTCCCCATTGCCCCCATTGCCCCCAAGCCCCCCATTGCCCCCGACCCCCCCATTCCCCCCGACCCCTCCACTGCCCCCAACCCCCCCATTGTCCCCATTGACCCCAATGCCCGCATTGACCCCAATGCCCCCATTGCCCCCAATGTCCCTGTTGACCCCATTGCCCCCAATACCCCCATTGTCCCCAATGACCCCAATGCCCCCATTGACCCCATCGCCCCCACCACCCCCATCGCTCCCATTGCCCCCGACCCCCCCATTGCCCCCAACCCCCCCACTGCCCCCAATGACCCCATTGACCCCAATGTCCCCATTTACCCCAATGCCCCCATTGCCCCCATTGTCCCCAACCCCCCCACTGCCCCAATGACCCCATTGACCCCAATGCCCCCACTGACCCCAATACCCCCATTGTCCTCATTGACCCCATCGCCCCCATTGCCCCCGACCCCCCCATTGCCCCCGATCCCCCCACTGCCCCCATTGCCCCCAATGTCCCCATTGACCCCATTGCCCCCAAGCCCCCCATTCCCCCCAACCCCCCCATTGCCCCCGACCCCCCCACTGCCCCGATCCCCCCATTGCCCCCATTGACCCCAACCCCCCCACTGCCCCCAATGTCCCCATTGACCGCAATGCCCCCATTGACCCCATTCCCCCGACTCCCCCTTTGCCCCCGACGCCCCCATTGTCCCCAACCCCCCCATTGCCCCCACTGACCCCAACCCCCCCACTGCCCCCAATGCCCCCACTGACCCCAATACCCCCAATGCCCCCATTGACCCCAATGACCCTGTCGACCCCCATTGCCCCCATTGCTCCTGACCCCCCCATTGCCCCCATTGACCCCATTGACCCCATTGCCCCCATTGACCCCAATGCCCCCATTGACCCCATTGCCCCCAATGCCCCCAATGACCCCATTGACCCCAACACCCCCATTGCCCCCAAGCCCCCCATTCCCCCTGACCCCCCCACTGCCCCCGACCCCCCCATTGCCCCCACTGACCCCAACCCCCCCACTGCCCCCAATGCCCCCATTGACCCCAATGCCCCCATTGTCCCCATTGTCCCCATTGACCCCATTCCCCCCGACCCCCCAATTGCCCCCGACCCCCCCACTGCCCCCAACCCCCCCATTGCCCCCATTGACCCCAACCCCCCCACTGCCCCCAATGACCCCACTGCCCCCACTGACCCCAACAGCCCCATTGACCTCAATGCCCCCATTGACCCCATTCCCCCGATTGACCCCATCCCCCCGAACACCCCCGACCCCCCCATTGCCCCTGACCCCCCCACTGCCCCCAACCCCCCCATTGCCCCCATTGTGCCCAACCCCCCCACTGCCCCCAATGACCCCATTGACCGCAACACCCCACTGATCCCAATGCCCCCAATGCCCCCATTGTCCCCATTGCCCCCATTGCCCCCAAGCCCCCCATTGCCCCCGACCCCCCCATTCCCCCCGACCCCTCCACTGCCCCCAACCCCCCCATTGTCCCCATTGACCCCAATGCCCGCATTGACCCCAATGCCCCCATTGCCCCCAATGTCCCTGTTGACCCCATTGCCCCCAATACCCCCATTGTCCCCAATGACCCCAATGCCCCCATTGACCCCATCGCCCCCACCACCCCCATCGCTCCCATTGCCCCCGACCCCCCATTGCCCCCAACCCCCCCACTGCCCCAATGACCCCATTGACCCCAATGTCCCCATTTACCCCAATGCCCCCATTGCCCCCATTGTCCCCCAACCCCCCCACTGCCCCCAATGACCCCATTGACCCCAATGCCCCCATTGACCCCAATACCCCCAATGCCCCCATTGACCCCAATGT
This sequence comes from Chrysolophus pictus, assembly GCA_037305975.1. Classification (NCBI taxonomy): domain Eukaryota; kingdom Metazoa; phylum Chordata; class Aves; order Galliformes; family Phasianidae; genus Chrysolophus; species Chrysolophus pictus. The sequence goes on along the minus strand of JAYKPI010000092.1, from coordinate 1,486 downwards.
CCCTGTCGACCCCATTGCCCCCATTGCCCCTGACCCCCCCACTGCCCCCATTGACCACAACCCCCCCACTGCCCCCATTGACCCCATTGTCCCCAACTCTCCCACTGCCCCCAATGACCCCATTGACCCCAACAGCCCCATTGACCCCAATGCCCCCAATGACCCCAATGCTCCCAACACCCCCATCGCCCCTATTACCCCCGACCTCCCCATTCCCCCCGCCCCCCCCATTGCCCCCAACCCCCCCATTGCCCCCATTGACCCCAACCCCCCCACTGCCCCCAACAGCCCCATTGACCCCAATGCCCCCATTGACCCCAACACCCCCAATGACCCCATTGACCCCATCACCCCCATTCCCCCCGACCCCCCCATTACCCCCAACCCCTCCATTCCCCCCGACCCCCCCGCTGCCCCCCCCCCTCCCACCCCGCCCCCCCCCCCACCTGCCCCGGCGGGAAGTTGTGCAGCAGCTGCCGGATGTTGTTGCAGTACTGGCGGTGCCAATGGCGGCAGGCCCAGCCCACGCAGTCGGCCCAGCTGTGCGGCCTCTCGGAGCGCAGCGCCCTCTGCAGGGCTTCCAGCACCTCCAGCGGCTGCGTGCCGGGCAGGCGCAGGGCGCGATCCACAAAACGGGGGTCCCTGGGGGGGGGGGGGGGGGCGTGTTAATTTATGGGGGGGTCCGTGTTAATTGGGGGGGGGGTCCAGGAGGTGTTAATGGGGGAGGGGGAGGTGTTAACGGGGGGTCCGAAGGTGTGGGAGGGGGCATAGGGCGGGGGGGGGGGAGATGGAATGGGGGGTGGGAGATGGAATTGGGGGGGGGGGGTGCATTAATTGGGGGGGGTGCATTAATTGGGGGGGGGTGCATTAATTGGGGGGGTCCAGAGCTATGATGGGGGGGGGAGATGGAATGGGGAAGGGATGGAATGGGGGGGGAGATGGAATGGGGGGGGGGTGCATTAATTGGGGGGGGTCCAGAGTTGTGGGGGGGGGTGAATCAATGGGGGGGGAGGTGTTAACGGGGGGTCTGGAGGTGTGGGAGGGGGCATGATGCTATTGGGGGGGGGGGAGATGGAATGGGGGGTGGGAGATGGAATTGGGGGGGGGGGTGCATTAATTGGGGGGGTCCAGAGCTAAGATGGGGGGGGGGAAATGGAATGGGGGGGTCGTGTTAATTGGGGGAGGGGTCCAGGAGGTGTTAATGGGGGAGGTGTTAATGGGGGGTCTGGAGGTGTGGGAGGGGGCATAGGGCGGGGGGGGGGGGAGAGATTGAATGGGGGGTGGGAGATGGAATTGGGGGGGGGGGGGGTGCATTAATTGGGGGGGTCCAGAGCTGTGATGGGGGGGGGAAATGGAATGAGGGGGGATGCATTAATTGGGGGGGGTCCAGAGTTGTGGGAGGGGAAAGGGGAGGGGAGATGGAATGGGGAAGGGATGGAATGGGGGGGGATGGAATGGGGGGGGATGCATTAATTGGGGGGGGGTC
>JAYKPI010000091.1:0-50000 GCA_037305975.1 Chrysolophus pictus | reverse complement strand
GAGAAAAGAGGTATTTCTGGGAGAACACGTTCTGTGTTTGGGAGAAAACTGCCATTTCTGGAAGAAAATGTCCACTCTGGGGGGAGAAAGCGGGTCTTTCTGGGAGCAATGGTCCTGTTCTGGGGAGAATACTGGCATTTCTGGGAGAGACTGTCCTATTGTCACGGAGCAAAGTGGTATTTGTGGGAGAAACTGTCCCGTTTTGGGGTAGAAAATTGTGATGCTACAACTAAGAATGTCAATGTTAAGAGAAAACTGATATTTCTGGGAGAAACTGTCCTATCTGGGGGAGAAAAGTGGTATTTCCGGGAGAAAATGTCCAGCATCTGGGAGAGAAGAGGTATTTCTGGGAGAAACTGTCCTATTTCACGGAGGGAACCTGGTGTTTCCGTGAGAGAATGTCCTATTTTGGGGGAGAAAAGTGGTATTTCTGGGAGAAACTATGACATATTTTGGAGAAAGCTGGTCTTTCTGGGAGTAAACATCATCTATCTGCGAGAAAGCTGGCATTCCTGGCGGAAACTGCAATGTGACTGGGAGAAAACTGGTATTCCTGCGTGAAAATGTCATCTATTTTGGAGTAAATGTCATAGTTGCTGTGGAAAAGCATGATTTCTGGGAAAATGCCATCTACTTGAGGAGAACACAGGTATTTCTCAGAGGAAATCTCCTCTATTTTGGTGAAAGCTGGTATTTCTGGGAGAGAATGTCCTATTTCTGGGGAGAAAGCTGGTATTTCTGGGAGAAAAGGTCCCATATTTGGGAGCAAACTGGTCTATCTGGCCGCCAAGGCCATATTTGTGGGGAGAAAGCTGGTATCTCTGGGAGAACCTGTCCTAATCTTGGGGCGAGAACTGGTATTTCTAGAAGAAAATGTGCAATGTAGTGGAGAAAAGAGGTATTTGTGGGTGAAACTTGCCTCTTCTGAGGCAGAAATCTGGTCTTTGTGGGAGAAAATGTCCTGTTTTGGGGAGAATCCTGGTATTTCTGGGAGAAACTGTCCTGTTTTCATGGAGCACACTGGTCTTTGTGGGAGAAAATGTCCCATTGTGGGGTAGAAAACTGTCATTCTACAAAATAAGTCAAATCCTAAGAGAAAACTGGTCTTTGTGGGAGAAAATGGCCTATATTGGGGAGAAAACTGGTCTATCTGGCAAACAATGGCCTATTTCTGGGGAGAAAGCTGGTATTTTTAGGCCAAACTATCATCTGTTTGGGAAAAAGCAGGAATTTCTGGAAGAAGATGTCATCGATTTGGGAAACAGCTGATATTTCTGGTGGAAAATGTCCTCTCTTTTGGGAGAAGGCTGGTCTTTCTGGGCAAAAAGAGGGTATTTCTGGAGGGAAATGTGTTCTTTGGAGTTGCAGTGTGGTATTTCTGTGAGAAAATGCAATCGACAGGAGGGAAAAGTGGTACTTGGGCAGAATCTCTCCGATGTTTGGCTGAAAAACGTCACCTGGAGCAGCTGAAAGTCGTATGTTTTGGAGAACATGTCAGTTCTTCTGAAGACAAGTGCTATTTCTGGGAGACTCTGCCATCTTTGGTTGGAAAAGGTCCCACGTTGGAGAGAATGCTAGCATTTCTGGGAGAGAAGAGCATGTATGTTTGAAAAAGCAGGGAGTAGTGAGAGGAAAGGTGCTAGGGTTTGGGGTGAAAACAACCTCTGGAGGGGATGAGCATGGTGTTTCTGGAAGACAAAGTCCAGTATTTCGGGGAGCAAAGTGGTCTTTCTGGGAGAAAATGTCCTGTTTTGGGGGATGAAAGAGGTATTTCTGGGAGAAAATGTCCTATTTCAGGGGAGAAAAGTGGCATTTGTGGGAGAAAATATCCTGTTTTGGGGAGAAACCTGGTCTTTCTGGGAGAAAAGGTCCCTATTTGGAGAGAACTGGTCTATCTGGCCGCCAAGGCCATATTTCTGAGGAGAAAGCTGGTCTCTCTGGGTGAACGTGTCCTACTCTTGGGGCGAGAAATGGTATTTCTGGAAGAAAATGTGCAATGTAGTGGAGAAAAGAGGTATTTGTGGGTGAAACTTGCCTCTTTTGAGGCAGAAATCTGGTCTTTGTGGGGAAAATGTCCCATTTGGGGGGATAAAACTGGTATTTCTGGGAGAGAGTGTCCTTACGTTGGGGGGCAAACTGGTATTTGTCGAAGAAAATGTCCTATTTCGGTGGAGAAAACTGGTATTTCTGGGAGAAACTGTCCTACTATTGGGGCGAAAACTGGTATTTCTAGAAGAAAATGTCCAGTTCAGCGGAGAAAGGTGGTATTTGTAGGTGAAACTTGCCTCTTTTGAAGCAGGAAACTGGTATTTGTGGGCGAATCTGCCCTATTTTGAGGCTGAAATCTGGTATTGGTGGGAGCAACTTCCCTCTTTTGGTGGAGAAAAGAGGTATTTCTGGGAGAACACGTTCTGTGTTTGGGAGAAAACTGCCATTTCTGGAAGAAAATGTCCACTCTGGGGGGAGAAAGCGGGTCTTTCTGGGAGCAATGGTCCTGTTCTGGGGAGAATACTGGCATTTCTGGGAGAGACTGTCCTATTGTCACGGAGCAAAGTGGTATTTGTGGGAGAAACTGTCCCGTTTTGGGGTAGAAAATTGTGATGCTACAACTAAGAATGTCAATGTTAAGAGAAAACTGATATTTCTGGGAGAAACTGTCCTATCTGGGGGAGAAAAGTGGTATTTCCGGGAGAAAATGTCCAGCATCTGGGAGAGAAGAGGTATTTCTGGGAGAAACTGTCCTATTTCACGGAGGGAACCTGGTGTTTCCGTGAGAGAATGTCCTATTTTGGGGGAGAAAAGTGGTATTTCTGGGAGAAACTATGACATATTTTGGAGAAAGCTGGTCTTTCTGGGAGTAAACATCATCTATCTGCGAGAAAGCTGGCATTCCTGGCGGAAACTGCAATGTGACTGGGAGAAAACTGGTATTCCTGCGTGAAAATGTCATCTATTTTGGAGTAAATGTCATAGTTGCTGTGGAAAAGCATGATTTCTGGGAAAATGCCATCTACTTGAGGAGAACACAGGTATTTCTCAGAGGAAATCTCCTCTATTTTGGTGAAAGCTGGTATTTCTGGGAGAGAATGTCCTATTTCTGGGGAGAAAGCTGGTATTTCTGGGAGAAAAGGTCCCATATTTGGGAGCAAACTGGTCTATCTGGCCGCCAAGGCCATATTTGTGGGGAGAAAGCTGGTATCTCTGGGAGAACCTGTCCTAATCTTGGGGCGAGAACTGGTATTTCTAGAAGAAAATGTGCAATGTAGTGGAGAAAAGAGGTATTTGTGGGTGAAACTTGCCTCTTCTGAGGCAGAAATCTGGTCTTTGTGGGAGAAAATGTCCTGTTTTGGGGAGAATCCTGGTATTTCTGGGAGAAACTGTCCTGTTTTCATGGAGCACACTGGTCTTTGTGGGAGAAAATGTCCCATTGTGGGGTAGAAAACTGTCATTCTACAAAATAAGTCAAATCCTAAGAGAAAACTGGTCTTTGTGGGAGAAAATGGCCTATATTGGGGAGAAAACTGGTCTATCTGGCAAACAATGGCCTATTTCTGGGGAGAAAGCTGGTATTTTTAGGCCAAACTATCATCTGTTTGGGAAAAAGCAGGAATTTCTGGAAGAAGATGTCATCGATTTGGGAAACAGCTGATATTTCTGGTGGAAAATGTCCTCTCTTTTGGGAGAAGGCTGGTCTTTCTGGGCAAAAAGAGGGTATTTCTGGAGGGAAATGTGTTCTTTGGAGTTGCAGTGTGGTATTTCTGTGAGAAAATGCAATCGACAGGAGGGAAAAGTGGTACTTGGGCAGAATCTCTCCGATGTTTGGCTGAAAAACGTCACCTGGAACAGCTGAAAGTCGTATGTTTTGGAGAACATGTCAGTTCTTCTGAAGACAAGTGCTATTTCTGGGAGACTCTGCCATCTTTGGTTGGAAAAGGTCCCACGTTGGAGAGAATGCTAGCATTTCTGGGAGAGAAGAGCATCTATGTTTGAAAAAGCAGGGAGTAGTGAGAGGAAAGGTGCTAGGGTTTGGGGTGAAAACAACCTCTGGAGGGGATGAGCATGGTGTTTCTGGAAGACAAAGTCCAGTATTTCGGGGAGCAAAGTGGTCTTTCTGGGAGAAAATGTCATCTCTTAGGCAGAAAGCTGGTCTTTCTGTGGTCCAATCCCATATTCCTGATGGTAAGTATCATTGTGTGGAGTGTGGAGTAGTCCTTGTGGGATGAAATGCCATCTCTTTGGGAGAAAGGTGGTATGTTGTTGGGAAAATATCATCTATTTGGGAGAAAGGTGGTATTTCTGAGAGAAAATATCCTATTTTTGTTTGAAAAGACTTCTATTTCTTTGGCATTGTCATGTCGTATTTTGAGGATGAACCGTGGAGTATATCTAAGAAAAGCTGTATTTCAGGTAGTAAATGTCATCCGTTTGGGGAGAAAGCTGGAGAAAGTAGTCCTTGTGGGATGAAATGCCGTCTCTGTGGGAGAATGGTGGTATTTTGTTGCGATAATGTCATCTTTTTGGAAGAAAGCTGGTTTTCCTGTCAGAAAATTTGTTAGTTTTGGCTGAAAATATGCTATTTATTATCGTAGTGTTTTATTTTTTGGAGAAAAAGGAAAGTGATCTTTCTGGGCAAATATATCATGTATTTGGAAGAAATGTTCTTGTATCTTTGATAAAGCTGGCATTTCTGGGAGAAAATGTCATCTATTTTGGGGAATGCTTGTATTCTTGGGAAAAAATATGGTATTTTTGGAACAAATTGTCACATTTTGGATTGAAAAGTGTTATTTCTGGAAGAAAATATCCTGCATTTGGGAGAGCACTGCTATTTCGGGGATACGACGTCATTTTTTCGGCACCAGTGACACGAGGGAAGAGGCCGAAGCCCAGCTCACTACAACCTCCCTTCAGGGAGTTGGAGAGAACAAGAAGGTGTTTCTGAGGCTCCTCTTCTCCAGACTGAACAATCCCAGCTCCTTCAGCCGCTCCTCGTAAGGCCTGTGCTCCAGACCCCTCACCAGTTTTGGCACCCTTCTTTGAACCCGCTCCAGGGCCTCAATGTCTTTCTTGCAGTGAGGGGCCCAAAAGTGGACACAGTACTTGAGGTGCGGCCTCACCAGAGCTGAGGACAGGGGGACAATCACTTGCCTGTTCCTGCTGGCAACACCGTTCCTGATGCAGGCCAGGATGCCATTGGCCTTCTTGGCCACCTGGGCACGCTGCTGGCTCATGTTCAGTTGAGCATCAATCAACATCCCCAGGTCCACTTCCTCTACGCAGTCTTCTGCCCCAAGCCTGGAGCGTCGCCTGGGGTTGTTGTAGCCAAAGTGCAGGACCCGGCCTTTGGCCTTGTTGGAACTCATCCCATTGGCTTCAGCCCAGCTCTCCAGCCTGTCCAGATCCCTCTGGAGGGCCTCGCTACCCCCAGGCAGATCCACACTTCCAGCCAGCTTGGTGTCATCCGCAAACTTGCGGAGGGTGCACTCAGTGCCCTCATCCAGGTCATCGAGAAAGATCTCGAGGAGGACAGGCCCCAGCACCGACCCCTGGGGAACACCACTTGTGACAGGTCGCCAGCTGCATTTAGCTCCATTCACTACCACTCTTTGGGCCCGGCCTTCCAGCCACTTCCTTATCCAGCCAAAGCGTACCCGTCCAAGCCACGGGCTGCCAGCTTCTGCAGGAGAATGCTGTGGGAGACAGTGTCCAAGGCCTTGCTGAAGTCTAGGTAGATTACATCAACAGCCTTTCTCTCGTCTACCAGATGGCTCACTAGTTTCTAGAAGGAGATCAGGTTGGTCCAACAGGATCAGCCCTTCATGAACCCATGCTGGCTAGGCCTGATCCCCTGCATGTCCCGCACATGCCGTGTCATCTCCCTCAAGACAATCCACTCCATAACCTTTCCTGGCACCGAGGTCAGGCTAACAAGCCCGTCGCTCCTCCTTACAATCCTTCTTAGAGATGGCAGTCACATTGACAAGCCTCCAGTCTTCTGGGACCAGTCAACAAAGTCACCAGTCAACAAAGCGCTGATAGATAATGGCGAGCGGTTCGGCTATCACCTGCGCCAGTTCCCTCAGCACTCTCGGGTGAATCCCATCTGGCCCCATGCACTTGTGACAGTCCAGCTGGACTAGTAGGTCTCTGACTGCGTCCTCCCGAATGGCGGGGAATTCTGCCTGCACTCCAGTCCAGACTACCAGGTCAGAGAGCGGAGTAGCCTGAGGATAACTGGTGTGACCTTTCAAGACAGGCATAAAGAAGGCATTCTGAACCTCTGCCTTTGCCATATCCTCAGTGCTCACGTGACCAGCCTCATCTAGGAAAGAACGGAGATTCTCCTGAGTCCTCCTCATGCCGCTGATGTCTTTGTAAAAGGGCTCCTTGTTCCTTTGAAGCCCAGCGGCCAGGCTGAGTTCAAGCTGGGCCTTTCGGATTTTCCCTCCACACATCCCAGCAACTTCTCTTTCGGAGTCACGCGTCCCTTCTTCCACTGGACGTAGATTCTCTTCTTCTCCCGGAGCCTCGAGAATCGCTCCCTGTTCATCCCTCCCCGCCGGTCTTCTTCCCTCCCCGCCGGCTCATTGTGCTGCTCGGGGGGACAGCCCGCTCCTGCGCCTTTCAGACTTCCTTCCTGAAGAGCCACCAGCCGTCTTGGACCCTTTACTCTCTCAGAGGGAAACCCAGGGGATTCCCCGACTAGCCTTCCGAAGAATTCCAAGTCCTGCCACAAGACCCACCTCCCACACCTACTGCTGCAGCCATGGGCAGTGTGGGCTGCGCTCACACTCTGACTGCCCTCCCTGCTATCGGTGGGCAGTAGCACCCTTTTCTTGCCTCTTCTCACCTCTTCTCACCAGGCACCTTAGCTGGGCTGCTTTTAGCCTGGCAGAAAAGGCTCAAGGTTCACCTCACAGGTAAGAGGGAGCAGTGCTGACTCCAACCTGCTGCCTCAGCACTCCTCCCACAAGCTGCCAGCTGCTGCCAGCCCCAGCACTGGCACAGGGCTTTTCCTGGCTTCAAAAAAGCCCTAGCGAGAGCCATGTGGTCGGCCTTTTTGCTTTAGCTCCCTTACCCAGTGCGGTCTTCTTTATACAAATACAGCATTTTTTCCCCAGATACCAGACACCTCGCAAATAGACAATATTTTTCAAAACAGATGCCATTATCTCCCAGAAATACCAGTTTCCTTAGAAATACCTCACAAATTCGACCAAAAATACGACACTACACTCCTCAAGATTGCACTTACTCCCATCAAGACGGCATTTTATCACAGAAATACCTGCTTCTGCCCCCCCAAATAGGACGTTTTCTCCCCCCAAAACAAGACATTTTCTCCCAGAAATACCGCCCCTCTTAGAAATACCTCCCGTTTCATCCCAAGAATACTACTTGACGCTCCTCAGGATCACACTTACTCCCATCTAAATGGCCTTTGCTCCCAGATACACCAGCTTTCTCCCAAATACACGACATTTTCTCCCACCAACACCCGTTTCCTCCCAAAGATGGCATATATTCCCCCAGAAACTCCTGCTTCTTCTTCAAAATACGGCCCCAAAATACCAGCTGTCTCACAAACGCATGTCGTTTTCCAACCAAGCACGCTACTATCTCCCCGAAACAGCACTTTGATGAGAAATACCTGACATTTGCTCTCCAAAAGACTTCGTGACACTCCTCCAGAGGTCATTTTCTCCCCTATTTACCGTGTTTTCTCCCCGAGACACCACTTGGCACACCAAAAAGACCACCGTTGCTCTCCACTATAAGACATTCTTTCCCACCATTTCCCACTTTTCTCCCTCACCTTTGTCCTTTTTTGCCCAGAAGTACCAGCTTTCTCCACATTCGATGACATTTGGTATCAGAAATGCCCGTTGTTCACCCAAAGGATGGATTTTTCTTCCAAAAAGAACACAGTAGCTCCCAGAAATACCAGCTTTCTCCAGTCCATTGAGATTAGCTCCCAGAAATACTGCTTTTTGCCCAAACACATCGTGTATTCCACCATAACTATCTTATCTTAATCCGAAGGAATACGTTTTCTTCCAGACCTATGGCATTTTCTCCCAGAAATACCACCCTTCTCCCAAATACGTGGCTTTTCCTCCCACAAGTCCTACTTGTGGCCCACAAGTCCTACTTGGCCGTCCAAAGGAGGACATTTCCTCCCCCAAGAAGGAGACTTGCTCCCTGAAAAACCAGCTTTCTCCCCTAACACATGGCGTTTTCTTCCAGAAATACAGCTTTTCTGACATATGCTTCACGATTCATCCGCAAAATACTATATGACTACGCCAAAGGTGACTTTTTCCAACAAATCTATGAACTTCTCTCCCACAAATATCAGCATTCTCCCAAACAGGTGACATTTTCCACCACAAGTACGACTCCACACCCCACAGGATGGTACTTACCATCAGACTTTTCTATCCTTCATATCACAGTTTCCTCCCAAATTCGATTTCCTTCCAGACATACCAGCATTCCCCGAAAGAGAGGACATTCTCCCCCGCAAATACCATCTTTTCTCCCAGAAATGCCAGCTTTCTTGGAAATACTGCCCATTTCCTCCCAATTAGGCTAGATGGCACTTAGTTCTGCCCAATCATACGGCTTTTTATCGCGCAAGTTGCATTTTTGTCCCAAATGGACGACATCTAATGACAGGGATACCATTTTTCTCCCATGGCTGTGACATTTTCTGCCAGAAATACCAGTTCGCTCTTCAATGTGGGACGTTTCCTGCCTGAAATATTAGCTTTGTCACCAGTACATCATCTCTCCCTCCCTCAATCAAAAGATGAGACTGTTTCCAGGGAATACCAGCTTTCTTAAAAATACCTCATACTTTCTCCAAGAAGTTCGTTAGTATAATCCTCAAGATGACACTTGCACCCAAAACTGGGAGATTTTCTCTCCGAAATGCATGCTTCTCCCTCACTGAACGGCATCTTCTCCCCAAATAAGGACATTATCTCCCAGAAATACCACATTTCTCCAATCCAATGACATGATCGCCTGGAAATACAGCCTTTCGCCAAATCGATAGCATTTTCCACTAGAGGCGTCCCATTTCCCCCAAATACATAGCATTTCCTTCACACAGAAGGAGATTTCATTTATTCATGAAAAACCATGATTCTCCCAAAGAGATGACATTTTCTACCAGAAATGCAGGTTTTCTTAAAAATACGTCCTGGTTTTTGGGTGGTCCTCTATTTCGACAATTCTGAAGCCAGTGACGAATATGTACAGATGAGAAGAGCTTCTCTAATAAGACATTTCTTGCATTCTGAGATGAAAATGAGAAAAATGGAGAGCACTTCCAAAGAAAGCAACTGAATATTCGGGAACCGAGAGATGTGGTGCTCTCACGGAGAACATTTCAGAAAGCCGAGAGCGATCGATTCTTGACCGCGGAAAAAAATGACCCTGTTCGAAGGAACAGAAGTAAGCTGAATTCGCTCGTTCTCGGCATCGCAATTCCGCGATTTCGCTCTCGTGCGTCGAAAGCGGCACTCGCGCTGAACCGCTCCGGAGAGTTTGCAGTTGCTGGCCGCGAAATCGCGGTTCTCCCCGAACGCCGCTTTCAGGCTTCAGCAGCGGTCTCGTTTCTCTCGGATGCCGAGAAAGAGCGACTTCAGCCGGATGCTTTTCTGCGACGAGCGGCTTCTTCTGCGCACATGGCAAAGGAGCGCTTCTCACTTCTCCTTGTGCCCGTGCATTCTGCATGACGCTTCTCTCTCGTTCTTCTGCCTTTCCCTTTATTCCTAGCAACATTGCGTTTTGGTGTGGCTCTGCGATGCCACACGTCAGCATTCTGTGACGAACAGAGTAGAAGGGAAAATCCCCTCTAAGAAGGCAGCTAGAAGTCCGAGGAGCGGCACACGTTGTGCTTTCAGGGAGGACGTTACAGAAAGTCGAGAGCTGAGGATTCTTTCCTGCGCAGAAAAAAACCCCTGTTTTCAGGCAATGCAGTACGCGGAATTCGCCCGTTCTCGGCATCGCAATTCCGCGATTTCGCTCTCGTGCGTCGAAAGCGGCACTCGCGCTGAACCGCTCCGGAGAGTTTGCCGTTGCTGGCCGCGAAATCGCGGTTCTCCCCGAACGCCGCTTTCAGGCTTCAGCAGCGGTCTCGTTTCTCTCGGATGCCGAGAAAGAGCGACTTCAGCCGGATGCTTTTCGGCGACGAGCGGCTTCTTCTGCGCACATGGCAAAGGAGCGCTTCTGACTTCTCCTTGTGACCATGCATTCTGCATGACGCTTCTCTCTCGTTCTTCTGCATTTCCCTTTATTCCTAGCATCATTGCGTTGTGAGGTGGCTCTGCGATGCCACACGTCAGCATTCTGTGACGAAGAGAGTAGAAGGGAAAATCCCCTCTAAGAAGGCAGCTAGAAGTCCGAGGAGCGGCACACGTTGTGCTTTCAGGGAGGACGTTACAGAAAGTCGAGAGCTGTGGATTCTTTCCTGCGGAGGAAAAAACCCCTGTTTTCAGGCAGTGCAGTACTCGGAATTCGCTCGTTCTCGGCATCGCAATTCCGCGATTTCGCTCTCGTGCGTCGAAAGCGGCACTCGCGCTGAACCGCTCCGGAGAGTTTGCAGTTGCTGGCCGCGAAATCGCGGTTCTCCCCGAACGCCGCTTTCAGGCTTCAGCAGCGGTCTCGTTTCTCTCGGATGCCGAGAAAGAGCGACTTCAGCCGGATGCTTTTCGGCGACGAGCGGCTTCTTCTGCGCACATGGCAAAGGAGCGCTTCTCACTTCTCCTTGTGCCCGTGCATTCTGCATGACGCTTCTCTCTCGTTCTTCTGCCTTTCCCTTTATTCCTAGCAACATTGCGTTTTGGTGTGGCTCTGCGATGCCACACGTCAGCATTCTGTGACGAACAGAGTAGAAGGGAAAATCCCCTCTAAGAAGGCAGCTAGAAGTCCGAGGAGCGGCACACGTTGTGCTTTCAGGGAGGACGTTACAGAAAGTCGAGAGCTGTGGATTCTTTCCTGCGGAGGAAAAAACCCCTGTTTTCAGGCAATGCAGTACGCTGAATTCGCTCGTTCTCGGCATCGCAATTCCGCTCTTTCGCTCTCGTGCGTCGAAAGCGGCACTCGCGCTGAACCGCTCCGGAGAGTTTGCAGTTGCTGGCCGGTACATCGCGGTTCTCCCCGAACGCCGCTTTCAGGCTTCAGCAGCGGTCTCGTTTCTCTCGGATGCCGAGAAAGAGCGACTTCAGCCGGATGCTTTTCGGCGACGAGCGGCTTCTTCTGCGCACATCGCAAAGGAGCGCTTCTCACTTCTCCTTGTGCCCGTGCATTCTGCATGACGCTTCTCTCTCGTTCTTCTGCCTTTCCCTTTATTCCTAGCAACATTGCGTTTTGGTGTGGCTCTGCGATGCCACACGTCAGCATTCTGTGACGAAGAGAGTAGAAGGGAAAATCCCCTCTAAGAAGGCAGCTAGAAGTCCGAGGAGCGGCACACGTTGTGCTTTCAGGGAGGACGTTACAGAAAGTCGAGAGCTGTGCATTCTTTCCTGCGCAGGAAAAAACCCCTGTTTTCAGGCAGTGCAGTACGCTGAATTCGCTCGTTCTCGGCATCGCAATTCCGCGATTTCGCTCTCGTGCGTCGAAAGCGGCACTCGCGCTGAACCGCTCCGGAGAGTTTGCAGTTGCTGGCCGGTACATCGCGGTTCTCCCCGAACGCCGCTTTCAGCCTTCAGCAGCGGTCTCGTTTCTCTCGGATGCCGAGAAAGAGCGACTTCAGCCGGATGCTTTTCGGCGACGAGCGGCTTCTTCTGCGCACATCGCAAAGGAGCGATTCTCACTTCTCCTTGTGCCCGTGCATTCTGCATGACGCTTCTCTCTCATTCTTCTGCCTTTCCCTTTATTCCTAGCAACATTGCGTTTTGGTGTGGCTCTGCGATGCCACACGTCAGCATTCTGTGACGAAGAGAGTAGAAGGGAAAATCCCCTCTAAGAAGGCAGCTAGAAGTCCGAGGAGCGGCACACGTTGTGCTTTCAGGGAGGACGTTACAGAAAGTCGAGAGCTGTGAATTCTTTCCTGCGGAGGAAAAAACCCCTGTTTTCAGGCAATGCAGTACGCTGAATTCGCTCGTTCTCGGCATCGCAATTCCGCTCTTTCGCTCTCGTGCGTCGAAAGCGGCACTCGCGCTGAACCGCTCCGGAGAGTTTGCAGTTGCTGGCCGGTACATCGCGGTTCTCCCCGAACGCCGCTTTCAGGCTTCAGCAGCGGTCTCGTTTCTCTCGGATGCCGAGAAAGAGCGACTTCAGCCGGATGCTTTTCGGCGACGAGCGGCTTCTTCTGCGCACATCGCAAAGGAGCGATTCTCACTTCTCCTTGTGCCCGTGCATTCTGCATGACGCTTCTCTCTCGTTCTTCTGCCTTTCCCTTTATTCCTAGCAACATTGCGTTGTGGTGTGGCTCTGCGATGCTACACGTCAGCATTCTGGGACGAAGAGAGTAGAAGGGAAAATCCCCTCGAAGAAGGCAGCTAGAAGTCCGAGGAGCGGCACACGTTGTGCTTTCAGGGAGGACGTTACAGAAAGTCGAGAGCTGTGGATTCTTTCCTGCGCAGAAAAAAACCCCAGTTTTCAGGCAATGCAGTACGCGGAATTCGCTCGTTCTCGGCATCGCAATTCCGCGATTTCGCTCTCGTGCGTCGAAAGCGGCACTCGCGCTGAACCGCTCCGGAGAGTTTGCAGTTGCTGGCCGCGAAATCGCGGTTCTCCCCGAACGCCGCTTTCAGGCTTCAGCAGCGGTCTCGTTTCTCTCGGATGCCGAGAAAGAGCGACTTCAGCCGGATGCTTTTCTGCGACGAGCGGCTTCTTCTGCGCACATGGCAAACGAGCGCTTCTCACTTCTCCTTGTGCCCGTGCATTCTGCATGACGCTTCTCTCTCGTTCTTCTGCCTTTCCCTTTATTCCTAGCAACATTGCGTTTTGGTGTGGCTCTGCGATGCCACACGTCAGCATTCTGTGACGAAGAGAGTAGAAGGGAAAATCCCCTCTAAGAAGGCAGCTAGAAGTCCGAGGAGCGGCACACGTTGTGCTTTCAGGGAGGACGTTACAGAAAGTCGAGAGCTGTGGATTCTTTCCTGCGGAGGAAAAAACCCCTGTTTTCAGGCAATGCAGTACGCTGAATTCGCTCTTTCTCGGCATCGCAATTCCGCTCTTTCGCTCTCGTGCGTCGAAAGCGGCACTCGCGCTGAACCGCTCCGGAGAGTTTGCAGTTGCTGGCCGCGAAATCGCGGTTCTCCCCGAACGCCGCTTTCAGCCTTCAGCAGCGGTCTCGTTTCTCTCGGATGCCGAGAAAGAGCGACTTCAGCCGGATGCTTTTCGGCGACGAGCGGCTTCTTCTGCGCACATGGCAAAGGAGCGCTTCTCACTTCTCCTTGTGCCCGTGCATTCTGCATGACGCTTCTCTCTCGTTCTTCTGCCTTTCCCTTTATTCCTAGCAACATTGCGTTTTGGTGTGGCTCTGCGATGCCACACGTCAGCATTCTGTGACGAAGAGAGTAGAAGGGAAAATCCCCTCTAAGAAGGCAGCTAGAAGTCCGAGGAGCGGCACACGTTGTGCTTTCAGGGAGGACGTTACAGAAAGTCGAGAGCTGTGGATTCTTTCCTGCGGAGGAAAAAACCCCTGTTTTCAGGCAATGCAGTACGCTGAATTCGCTCGTTCTCGGCATCGCAATTCCGCTCTTTCGCTCTCGTGCGTCGAAAGCGGCACTCGCGCTGAACCGCTCCGGAGAGTTTGCAGTTGCTGGCCGGTACATCGCGGTTCTCCCCGAACGCCGCTTTCAGCCTTCAGCAGCGGTCTCGTTTCTCTCGGATGCCGAGAAAGAGCGACTTCAGCCGGATGCTTTTCGGCGACGAGCGGCTTCTTCTGCGCACATCGCAAAGGAGCGCTTCTGACTTCTCCTTGTGCCCATGCAGAATGCACTCCGCTTCTCTCTCACTCTTTCCCTTTATTGCTATCTCTCAGAGGTTTTTCGTTGCTTACACGTCAGCATTCTGTGACGAACAGAGTAGAAGGGAAAATCCCCTCGAATAAGGAAGCTTGAAGTTCAAGGAGCGACACACGTTGTGCTCTCAAGGCGATCGTTACAGAAAGTCGGTGCCATCGTTTCTGTATTGCGGAGAAAAAAGCCCCTGCTTGCAGGCCATGCGGTAGCCAGATGTCGCACATTCTCGGCACCCGAGAAAAACGAGATTGCTGCGGAAGGCAGAAAGCGGCACTCGCGCTGAACCGCTGCGGAGAGTTTGAGTTGCTGGAATCTGCTCCATGGTCGCCTTGTGTACAGGCAGAATCCTCCACGCTGTGCTCCGTAGGAAGTGCATAGATCTTTCTTTCGACTGACAGTTGGCATTCGTAAGGAGTACGACCTTACAATCCAAAATACCAAATTACTCAGAAATATCACATTGTCATCGAGAATTACCAGTCTCATTCCACGAATTGGAGCTTTTCACATCAGAAATATCAGCATTCTCCAAAAAAAAAAAGATATTTTCCAAAGGAATATCACTTTTGTCCTTAATATCGAAATTGTTCCCCGGAAATAACGACTTTCTGAAGTCGTTTGAAAGGGAAGGATCATAAATTTGTGAAAAACGTGGAATTTCTGGAAGAAAACGCCACACCTAGGGGAAAAATAAATTATCTGTGAGAAAAATGACAAATATATCTCCTACAAATGCTATATCTGAGGGAAAATGTCATTTTTTAAATTTTTTCGGAGAAATTAAACTGCGCATCTAGAGAAAACTTGAGCATTAGGAAGAAACATTCCAATGAGGGGAGAAAATACCATATTCCAGAAAAAGAAATCATATTTCCAAAAGCAATGCAGTATTTCTGAAAGAAAATGCCACATTTCTAGGGGAATATTACCAAAAGAAAAAGAAAGGTATTTCTGGGAAAACTGTTGTTTCGGGGAGATGGTAGCATCCTTGGTTGGAAAATGACAGGTGTTTGTGAGAAAGCTGGTATTTTGGGGAAAAGGCCGTTTTCTAAGAATAAGCCTGTATTTCTGGGGGAATGCCTGCCATCTTTGGAAGAAAGCTGGTCTGCGTGGGAGAAACTGTCGTGTATTTGGCAGAAACCTGGTCTCTGTGGGAGAAAAGGCCATTTAGATGGGAGTAAGTGCGATCCTGAGGAGAGTCAAGTAGTATTCTTGGGATGAAACGGGAGGTATTTCTAAGAGCAGTGGTATCTCTGGGAGAAAATGTCTTGTTTTGGGAGATAATTTCCTCTTTTGGGGGGCAGAAGCTGGTATTTCTGTGAAAAAATGCCATCTTGATGGGAGTAAGTGAGATCTTGAGGAGTGTAAAGCAGCATTTTTCTTAGAAAATGGGAGTTATTTCAGAGAGTCCTGCTATTTCTGGGAGAAAATGAGCTCTCTTGGGGATTAAAATGGTCTGTCTGTGATCAAATGCCACAATTCCGGGAGAAACGGTACTCTTGAGGAATGCAATCTTGTCTATTCGGGAGGAAATGGGAAATATTCCGAAGAGTCTCCCAGGAATACTCTGGGAGAAAATGTCCTCTTTTTGGAGAAAATGTCATGTTGAGGATTGTATGTGAAGAAAGCTTCAGATATTTAAGAGACAACAGGTATTTCTGGCAGAAACACCTTTGGGAGATGAAACGGCCGTCTGATTGTTAGGAGTGGGAAGTAGAGGACTTGGGAAGAAAAATGGAGTATTTCTAAGAAAGCTGGTATTTCTGGGAGAAAAGAAGGTATTTCCGGGGGAAAATGTCTTCTATTTCGTGGAATGCTGGCATGTCTGGAAGGAAATCTCTTTTTGGAGGAAACTGTGATATGAAGTGTTGAAAAGCCTGATGGTAAGTATCATCCGATGGAGTGTGAAGAAGTACTTGTGGTAGAAAATGTCATCTGTTTGGGAGAATGGTGGTATTTGTGGGAGAAAAGATCCTATTTCTGTTGGAAAACGTCACCTTTGGCATTGTCCTGTAGTGTTCTGTGGATGAAGCGTGAAGCATATGTAAGAAAAGCTGTATTTCTGGTAGAAAACGTCATCTGTTTGGGGAGAAAGCTGGTTTTTCAGGGAGCAAGTCTCCTTCTTTGGGGAGGAAATGTCCTCTTTCGGGTGGCCAAGTAGGACTTGTGGGAGGAAAAGCCACGGATTTGGGAGAAAGCTGGTATTAGTGGGAGGAAATGGCATAGGTCTGGAAGCAAGTGTCCTCTTTAGGATTGAAACGTGATAGTTGTGGTGGAGAATATCATGTGTTTGGACGAAAAGCAGTCTTTCTGGGAGATAATGTCATTGGATTGCAAAAGCTGTTATTTCTGGGAGCTACTGTCTTGATTTTGGAAGAAAATGCCGTCCTTTGGGTGAAAAACAGGCATTACTGGGAGAATGTCAGTTCTTCTGAAGACAAGTGCTATTTCTGGGAGAGTCTGCCATCTTTGGTTGGAAAAGGTCCCACGTTGGAGAGAATGCTAGCATTTCTGGGAGAGAAGAGCATGTATGTTTGAAAAAGCAGGGAGTAGTGAGAGGAAAGGTGCTAGGGTTTGGGGTGAAAACAACCTCTGGAGGGGATGAGCATGGTGTTTCTGGAAGACAAAGTCCAGTATTTCGGGGAGCAAAGTGGTCTTTCTGGGAGAAAATGTCCTGTTTTGGGGGATGAAAGAGGTATTTCTGGGAGAAAATGTCCTATTTCAGGGGAGAAAAGTGGCATTTGTGGGAGAAAATATCCTGTTTTGGGGAGAAACCTGGTCTTTCTGGGAGAAAAGGTCCCTGTTTGGAGAGAACTGGTCTATCTGGCCGCCAAGGCCATATTTCTGAGGAGAAAGCTGGTCTCTCTGGGTGAACGTGTCCTACTCTTGGGGCGAGAAATGGTATTTCTGGAAGAAAATGTGCAATGTAGTGGAGAAAAGAGGTATTTGTGGGTGAAACTTGCCTCTTTTGAGGCAGAAATCTGGTCTTTGTGGGGAAAATGTCCCATTTGGGGGGATAAAACTGGTATTTCTGGGAGAGAGTGTCCTTACGTTGGGGGGCAAACTGGTATTTGTCGAAGAAAATGTCCTATTTCGGTGGAGAAAACTGGTATTTCTGGGAGAAACTGTCCTACTATTGGGGCGAAAACTGGTATTTCTAGAAGAAAATGTCCAGTTCAGCGGAGAAAGGTGGTATTTGTAGGTGAAACTTGCCTCTTTTGAAGTAGGAAACTGGTATTTGTGGGCGAATCTGCCCTATTTTGAGGCTGAAATCTGGTATTTGTGGGAGCAACTTCCCTCTTTTGGTGGAGAAAAGAGGTATTTCTGGGAGAACACGTTCTGTGTTTGGGAGAAAACTGCCATTTCTGGAAGAAAATGTCCACTCTGGGGGGAGAAAGCGGGTCTTTCTGGGAGCAATGGTCCTGTTCTGGGGAGAATACTGGCATTTCTGGGAGAGACTGTCCTATTGTCACGGAGCAAAGTGGTATTTGTGGGAGAAACTGTCCCGTTTTGGGGTAGAAAATTGTGATGCTACAACTAAGAATGTCAATGTTAAGAGAAAACTGATATTTCTGGGAGAAACTGTCCTATCTGGGGGAGAAAAGTGGTATTTCCGGGAGAAAATGTCCAGCATCTGGGAGAGAAGAGGTATTTCTGGGAGAAACTGTCCTATTTCACGGAGGGAACCTGGTGTTTCCGTGAGAGAATGTCCTATTTTGGGGGAGAAAAGTGGTATTTCTGGGAGAAACTATGACATATTTTGGAGAAAGCTGGTCTTTCTGGGAGTAAACATCATCTATCTGCGAGAAAGCTGGCATTCCTGGCGGAAACTGCAATGTGACTGGGAGAAAACTGGTATTCCTGCGTGAAAATGTCATCTATTTTGGAGTAAATGTCATAGTTGCTGTGGAAAAGCATGATTTCTGGGAAAATGCCATCTACTTGAGGAGAACACAGGTATTTCTCAGAGGAAATCTCCTCTATTTTGGTGAAAGCTGGTATTTCTGGGAGAGAATGTCCTATTTCTGGGGAGAAAGCTGGTATTTCTGGGAGAAAAGGTCCCATATTTGGGAGCAAACTGGTCTATCTGGCCGCCAAGGCCATATTTGTGGGGAGAAAGCTGGTATCTCTGGGAGAACCTGTCCTAATCTTGGGGCGAGAACTGGTATTTCTAGAAGAAAATGTGCAATGTAGTGGAGAAAAGAGGTATTTGTGGGTGAAACTTGCCTCTTCTGAGGCAGAAATCTGGTCTTTGTGGGAGAAAATGTCCTGTTTTGGGGAGAATCCTGGTATTTCTGGGAGAAACTGTCCTGTTTTCATGGAGCACACTGGTCTTTGTGGGAGAAAATGTCCCATTGTGGGGTAGAAAACTGTCATTCTACAAAATAAGTCAAATCCTAAGAGAAAACTGGTCTTTGTGGGAGAAAATGGCCTAT
Organism: Chrysolophus pictus; assembly: GCA_037305975.1. Taxonomy (NCBI): domain Eukaryota; kingdom Metazoa; phylum Chordata; class Aves; order Galliformes; family Phasianidae; genus Chrysolophus; species Chrysolophus pictus. Next base: position 31,582 of record JAYKPI010000091.1, on the reverse strand, counting down.
ATTGGGGAGAAAACTGGTCTATCTGGCAAACAATGGCCTATTTCTGGGGAGAAAGCTGGTATTTTTAGGCCAAACTATCATCTGTTTGGGAAAAAGCAGGAATTTCTGGAAGAAGATGTCATCGATTTGGGAAACAGCTGATATTTCTGGTGGAAAATGTCCTCTCTTTTGGGAGAAGGCTGGTCTTTCTGGGCAAAAAGAGGGTATTTCTGGAGGGAAATGTGTTCTTTGGAGTTGCAGTGTGGTATTTCTGTGAGAAAATGCAATCGACAGGAGGGAAAAGTGGTACTTGGGCAGAATCTCTCCGATGTTTGGCTGAAAAACGTCACCTGGAGCAGCTGAAAGTCGTATGTTTTGGAGAACATGTCAGTTCTTCTGAAGACAAGTGCTATTTCTGGGAGACTCTGCCATCTTTGGTTGGAAAAGGTCCCACGTTGGAGAGAATGCTAGCATTTCTGGGAGAGAAGAGCATCTATGTTTGAAAAAGCAGGGAGTAGTGAGAGGAAAGGTGCTAGGGTTTGGGGTGAAAACAACCTCTGGAGGGGATGAGCATGGTGTTTCTGGAAGACAAAGTCCAGTATTTCGGGGAGCAAAGTGGTCTTTCTGGGAGAAAATGTCCTGTTTTGGGGGATGAAAGAGGTATTTCTGGGAGAAAATGTCCTATTTCAGGGGAGAAAAGTGGCATTTGTGGGAGAAAATATCCTGTTTTGGGGAGAAACCTGGTCTTTCTGGGAGAAAAGGTCCCTATTTGGAGAGAACTGGTCTATCTGGCCGCCAAGGCCATATTTCTGAGGAGAAAGCTGGTCTCTCTGGGTGAACGTGTCCTACTCTTGGGGCGAGAAATGGTATTTCTGGAAGAAAATGTGCAATGTAGTGGAGAAAAGAGGTATTTGTGGGTGAAACTTGCCTCTTCTGAGGCAGAAATCTGGTCTTTGTGGGGAAAATGTCCCATTTGGGGGGATAAAACTGGTATTTCTGGGAGAGAGTGTCCTTACGTTGGGGGGCAAACTGGTATTTGTCGAAGAAAATGTCCTATTTCGGTGGAGAAAACTGGTATTTCTGGGAGAAACTGTCCTACTATTGGGGCGAAAACTGGTATTTCTAGAAGAAAATGTCCAGTTCAGCGGAGAAAGGTGGTATTTGTAGGTGAAACTTGCCTCTTTTGAAGTAGGAAACTGGTATTTGTGGGCGAATCTGCCCTATTTTGAGGCTGAAATCTGGTATTTGTGGGAGCAACTTCCCTCTTTTGGTGGAGAAAAGAGGTATTTCTGGGAGAACACGTTCTGTGTTTGGGAGAAAACTGCCATTTCTGGAAGAAAATGTCCACTCTGGGGGGAGAAAGCGGGTCTTTCTGGGAGCAATGGTCCTGTTCTGGGGAGAATACTGGCATTTCTGGGAGAGACTGTCCTATTGTCACGGAGCAAAGTGGTATTTGTGGGAGAAACTGTCCCGTTTTGGGGTAGAAAATTGTGATGCTACAACTAAGAATGTCAATGTTAAGAGAAAACTGATATTTCTGGGAGAAACTGTCCTATCTGGGGGAGAAAAGTGGTATTTCCGGGAGAAAATGTCCAGCATCTGGGAGAGAAGAGGTATTTCTGGGAGAAACTGTCCTATTTCACGGAGGGAACCTGGTGTTTCCGTGAGAGAATGTCCTATTTTGGGGGAGAAAAGTGGTATTTCTGGGAGAAACTATGACATATTTTGGAGAAAGCTGGTCTTTCTGGGAGTAAACATCATCTATCTGCGAGAAAGCTGGCATTCCTGGCGGAAACTGCAATGTGACTGGGAGAAAACTGGTATTCCTGCGTGAAAATGTCATCTATTTTGGAGTAAATGTCATAGTTGCTGTGGAAAAGCATGATTTCTGGGAAAATGCCATCTACTTGAGGAGAACACAGGTATTTCTCAGAGGAAATCTCCTCTATTTTGGTGAAAGCTGGTATTTCTGGGAGAGAATGTCCTATTTCTGGGGAGAAAGCTGGTATTTCTGGGAGAAAAGGTCCCATATTTGGGAGCAAACTGGTCTATCTGGCCGCCAAGGCCATATTTGTGGGGAGAAAGCTGGTATCTCTGGGAGAACCTGTCCTAATCTTGGGGCGAGAACTGGTATTTCTAGAAGAAAATGTGCAATGTAGTGGAGAAAAGAGGTATTTGTGGGTGAAACTTGCCTCTTCTGAGGCAGAAATCTGGTCTTTGTGGGAGAAAATGTCCTGTTTTGGGGAGAATCCTGGTATTTCTGGGAGAAACTGTCCTGTTTTCATGGAGCACACTGGTCTTTGTGGGAGAAAATGTCCCATTGTGGGGTAGAAAACTGTCATTCTACAAAATAAGTCAAATCCTAAGAGAAAACTGGTCTTTGTGGGAGAAAATGGCCTATATTGGGGAGAAAACTGGTCTATCTGGCAAACAATGGCCTATTTCTGGGGAGAAAGCTGGTATTTTTAGGCCAAAATATCATCTGTTTGGGAAAAAGCAGGAATTTCTGGAAGAAGATGTCATCGATTTGGGAAACAGCTGATATTTCTGGTGGAAAATGTCCTCTCTTTTGGGAGAAGGCTGGTCTTTCTGGGCAAAAAGAGGGTATTTCTGGAGGGAAATGTGTTCTTTGGAGTTGCAGTGTGGTATTTCTGTGAGAAAATGCAATCGACAGGAGGGAAAAGTGGTACTTGGGCAGAATCTCTCCGATGTTTGGCTGAAAAACGTCACCTGGAGCAGCTGAAAGTCGTATGTTTTGGAGAACATGTCAGTTCTTCTGAAGACAAGTGCTATTTCTGGGAGACTCTGCCATCTTTGGTTGGAAAAGGTCCCACGTTGGAGAGAATGCTAGCATTTCTGGGAGAGAAGAGCATCTATGTTTGAAAAAGCAGGGAGTAGTGAGAGGAAAGGTGCTAGGGTTTGGGGTGAAAACAACCTCTGGAGGGGATGAGCATGGTGTTTCTGGAAGACAAAGTCCAGTATTTCGGGGAGCAAAGTGGTCTTTCTGGGAGAAAATGTCCTGTTTTGGGGGATGAAAGTGGTATTTCTGGGAGAAAATGTCCTATTTCAGGGGAGAAAAGTGGCATTTGTGGGAGAAAATATCCTGTTTTGGGGAGAAACCTGGTCTTTCTGGGAGAAAAGGTCCCTATTTGGAGAGAACTGGTCTATCTGGCCGCCAAGGCCATATTTCTGAGGAGAAAGCTGGTCTCTCTGGGTGAACGTGTCCTACTCTTGGGGCGAGAAATGGTATTTCTGGAAGAAAATGTGCAATGTAGTGGAGAAAAGAGGTATTTGTGGGTGAAACTTGCCTCTTCTGAGGCAGAAATCTGGTCTTTGTGGGGAAAATGTCCCATTTGGGGGGATAAAACTGGTATTTCTGGGAGAGAGTGTCCTTACGTTGGGGGGCAAACTGGTATTTGTCGAAGAAAATGTCCTATTTCGGTGGAGAAAACTGGTATTTCTGGGAGAAACTGTCCTACTATTGGGGCGAAAACTGGTATTTCTAGAAGAAAATGTCCAGTTCAGCGGAGAAAGGTGGTATTTGTAGGTGAAACTTGCCTCTTTTGAAGTAGGAAACTGGTATTTGTGGGCGAATCTGCCCTATTTTGAGGCTGAAATCTGGTATTTGTGGGAGCAACTTCCCTCTTTTGGTGGAGAAAAGAGGTATTTCTGGGAGAACACGTTCTGTGTTTGGGAGAAAACTGCCATTTCTGGAAGAAAATGTCCACTCTGGGGGGAGAAAGCGGGTCTTTCTGGGAGCAATGGTCCTGTTCTGGGGAGAATACTGGCATTTCTGGGAGAGACTGTCCTATTGTCACGGAGCAAAGTGGTATTTGTGGGAGAAACTGTCCCGTTTTGGGGTAGAAAATTGTGATGCTACAACTAAGAATGTCAATGTTAAGAGAAAACTGATATTTCTGGGAGAAACTGTCCTATCTGGGGGAGAAAAGTGGTATTTCCGGGAGAAAATGTCCAGCATCTGGGAGAGAAGAGGTATTTCTGGGAGAAACTGTCCTATTTCACGGAGGGAACCTGGTGTTTCCGTGAGAGAATGTCCTATTTTGGGGGAGAAAAGTGGTATTTCTGGGAGAAACTATGACATATTTTGGAGAAAGCTGGTCTTTCTGGGAGTAAACATCATCTATCTGCGAGAAAGCTGGCATTCCTGGCGGAAACTGCAATGTGACTGGGAGAAAACTGGTATTCCTGCGTGAAAATGTCATCTATTTTGGAGTAAATGTCATAGTTGCTGTGGAAAAGCATGATTTCTGGGAAAATGCCATCTACTTGAGGAGAACACAGGTATTTCTCAGAGGAAATCTCCTCTATTTTGGTGAAAGCTGGTATTTCTGGGAGAGAATGTCCTATTTCTGGGGAGAAAGCTGGTATTTCTGGGAGAAAAGGTCCCATATTTGGGAGCAAACTGGTCTATCTGGCCGCCAAGGCCATATTTGTGGGGAGAAAGCTGGTATCTCTGGGAGAACCTGTCCTAATCTTGGGGCGAGAACTGGTATTTCTAGAAGAAAATGTGCAATGTAGTGGAGAAAAGAGGTATTTGTGGGTGAAACTTGCCTCTTCTGAGGCAGAAATCTGGTCTTTGTGGGAGAAAATGTCCTGTTTTGGGGAGAATCCTGGTATTTCTGGGAGAAACTGTCCTGTTTTCATGGAGCACACTGGTCTTTGTGGGAGAAAATGTCCCATTGTGGGGTAGAAAACTGTCATTCTACAAAATAAGTCAAATCCTAAGAGAAAACTGGTCTTTGTGGGAGAAAATGGCCTATATTGGGGAGAAAACTGGTCTATCTGGCAAACAATGGCCTATTTCTGGGGAGAAAGCTGGTATTTTTAGGCCAAAATATCATCTGTTTGGGAAAAAGCAGGAATTTCTGGAAGAAGATGTCATCGATTTGGGAAACAGCTGATATTTCTGGTGGAAAATGTCCTCTCTTTTGGGAGAAGGCTGGTCTTTCTGGGCAAAAAGAGGGTATTTCTGGAGGGAAATGTGTTCTTTGGAGTTGCAGTGTGGTATTTCTGTGAGAAAATGCAATCGACAGGAGGGAAAAGTGGTACTTGGGCAGAATCTCTCCGATGTTTGGCTGAAAAACGTCACCTGGAGCAGCTGAAAGTCGTATGTTTTGGAGAACATGTCAGTTCTTCTGAAGACAAGTGCTATTTCTGGGAGACTCTGCCATCTTTGGTTGGAAAAGGTCCCACGTTGGAGAGAATGCTAGCATTTCTGGGAGAGAAGAGCATCTATGTTTGAAAAAGCAGGGAGTAGTGAGAGGAAAGGTGCTAGGGTTTGGGGTGAAAACAACCTCTGGAGGGGATGAGCATGGTGTTTCTGGAAGACAAAGTCCAGTATTTCGGGGAGCAAAGTGGTCTTTCTGGGAGAAAATGTCCTGTTTTGGGGGATGAAAGTGGTATTTCTGGGAGAAAATGTCCTATTTCAGGGGAGAAAAGTGGCATTTGTGGGAGAAAATATCCTGTTTTGGGGAGAAACCTGGTCTTTCTGGGAGAAAAGGTCCCTATTTGGAGAGAACTGGTCTATCTGGCCGCCAAGGCCATATTTCTGAGGAGAAAGCTGGTCTCTCTGGGTGAACGTGTCCTACTCTTGGGGCGAGAAATGGTATTTCTGGAAGAAAATGTGCAATGTAGTGGAGAAAAGAGGTATTTGTGGGTGAAACTTGCCTCTTCTGAGGCAGAAATCTGGTCTTTGTGGGGAAAATGTCCCATTTGGGGGGATAAAACTGGTATTTGTGGGAGAGACTGTCCTTACGTTGGGGGGCAAACTGGTATTTGTCGAAGAAAATGTCCTATTTCGGTGGAGAAAACTGGTATTTCTGGGAGAAACTGTCCTACTATTGGGGCGAAAACTGGTATTTCTAGAAGAAAATGTCCAGTTCAGCGGAGAAAGGTGGTATTTGTAGGTGAAACTTGCCTCTTTTGAAGTAGGAAACTGGTATTTGTGGGCGAATCTGCCCTATTTTGAGGCTGAAATCTGGTATTTGTGGGAGCAACTTCCCTCTTTTGGTGGAGAAAAGAGGTATTTCTGGGAGAACACGTTCTGTGTTTGGGAGAAAACTGCCATTTCTGGAAGAAAATGTCCACTCTGGGGGGAGAAAGCGGGTCTTTCTGGGAGCAATGGTCCTGTTCTGGGGAGAATACTGGCATTTCTGGGAGAGACTGTCCTATTGTCACGGAGCAAAGTGGTATTTGTGGGAGAAACTGTCCCATTTTGGGGTAGAAAATTGTGATGCTACAACTAAGAATGTCAATGTTAAGAGAAAACTGATATTTCTGGGAGAAACTGTCCTATCTGGGGGAGAAAAGTGGTATTTCCGGGAGAAAATGTCCAGCATCTGGGAGAGAAGAGGTATTTCTGGGAGAAACTGTCCTATTTCACGGAGGGAACCTGGTGTTTCCGTGAGAGAATGTCCTATTTTGGGGGAGAAAAGTGGTATTTCTGGGAGAAACTATGACATATTTTGGAGAAAGCTGGTCTTTCTGGGAGTAAACATCATCTATCTGCGAGAAAGCTGGCATTCCTGGCGGAAACTGCAATGTGACTGGGAGAAAACTGGTATTCCTGCGTGAAAATGTCATCTATTTTGGAGTAAATGTCATAGTTGCTGTGGAAAAGCATGATTTCTGGGAAAATGCCATCTACTTGAGGAGAACACAGGTATTTCTCAGAGGAAATCTCCTCTATTTTGGTGAAAGCTGGTATTTCTGGGAGAGAATGTCCTATTTCTGGGGAGAAAGCTGGTATTTCTGGGAGAAAAGGTCCCATATTTGGGAGCAAACTGGTCTATCTGGCCGCCAAGGCCATATTTCTGGGGAGAAAGCTGGTATCTCTGGGAGAACCTGTCCTAATCTTGGGGCGAGAACTGGTATTTCTAGAAGAAAATGTGCAATGTAGTGGAGAAAAGAGGTATTTGTGGGTGAAACTTGCCTCTTCTGAGGCAGAAATCTGGTCTTTGTGGGAGCAAATGTCCTGTTTTGGGGAGAATCCTGGTATTTCTGGGAGAAACTGTCCTGTTTTCACGGAGCACACTGGTCTTTGTGGGAGAAAATGTCCCATTGTGGGGTAGAAAACTGTCATTCTACAAAATAAGTCAAATCCTAAGAGAAAACTGGTCTTTGTGGGAGAAAATGGCCTATATTGGGGAGAAAACTGGTCTATCTGGCAAACAATGGCCTATTTCTGGGGAGAAAGCTGGTATTTTTAGACCAAACTATCATCTGTTTGGGAAAAAGCAGGAATTTCTGGAAGAAGATGTCATCGATTTGGGAAACAGCTGATATTTCTGGTGGAAAATGTCCTCTCTTTTGGGAGAAGGCTGGTCTTTCTGGGCAAAAAGAGGGTATTTCTGGAGGGAAATGTGTTCTTTGGAGTTGCAGTGTGGTATTTCTGTGAGAAAATGCAATCGACAGGAGAGAAAAGTGGTACTTGGGCAGAATCTCTCCGATGTTTGGCTGAAAAACGTCACCTGGAACAGCTGAAAGTCGTATGTTTTGGAGAACATGTCAGTTCTTCTGAAGACAAGTGCTATTTCTGGGAGACTCTGCCATCTTTGGTTGGAAAAGGTCCCACGTTGGAGAGAATGCTAGCATTTCTGGGAGAGAAGAGCATGTATGTTTGAAAAAGCAGGGAGTAGTGAGAGGAAAGGTGCTAGGGTTTGGGGTGAAAACAACCTCTGGAGGGGATGAGCATGGTGTTTCTGGAAGACAAAGTCCAGTATTTCGGGGAGCAAAGTGGTCTTTCTGGGAGAAAATGTCCTGTTTTGGGGGATGAAAGTGGTATTTCTGGGAGAAAATGTCCTATTTCAGGGGAGAAAAGTGGCATTTGTGGGAGAAAATATCCTGTTTTGGGGAGAAACCTGGTCTTTCTGGGAGAAAAGGTCCCTATTTGGAGAGAACTGGTCTATCTGGCCGCCAAGGCCATATTTCTGAGGAGAAAGCTGGTCTCTCTGGGTGAACGTGTCCTACTCTTGGGGCGAGAAATGGTATTTCTGGAAGAAAATGTGCAATGTAGTGGAGAAAAGAGGTATTTGTGGGTGAAACTTGCCTCTTCTGAGGCAGAAATCTGGTCTTTGTGGGGAAAATGTCCCATTTGGGGGGATAAAACTGGTATTTGTGGGAGAGAGTGTCCTTACGTTGGGGGGCAAACTGGTATTTGTCGAAGAAAATGTCCTATTTCGGTGGAGAAAACTGGTATTTCTGGGAGAAACTGTCCTACTATTGGGGCGAAAACTGGTATTTCTAGAAGAAAATGTCCAGTTCAGCGGAGAAAGGTGGTATTTGTAGGTGAAACTTGCCTCTTTTGAAGTAGGAAACTGGTATTTGTGGGCGAATCTGCCCTATTTTGAGGCTGAAATCTGGTATTTGTGGGAGCAACTTCCCTCTTTTGGTGGAGAAAAGAGGTATTTCTGGGAGAACACGTTCTGTGTTTGGGAGAAAACTGCCATTTCTGGAAGAAAATGTCCACTCTGGGGGGAGAAAGCGGGTCTTTCTGGGAGCAATGGTCCTGTTCTGGGGAGAATACTGGCATTTCTGGGAGAGACTGTCCTATTGTCACGGAGCAAAGTGGTATTTGTGGGAGAAACTGTCCCGTTTTGGGGTAGAAAATTGTGATGCTACAACTAAGAATGTCAATGTTAAGAGAAAACTGATATTTCTGGGAGAAACTGTCCTATCTGGGGGAGAAAAGTGGTATTTCCGGGAGAAAATGTCCAGCATCTGGGAGAGAAGAGGTATTTCTGGGAGAAACTGTCCTATTTCATGGAGGGAACCTGGTGTTTCCGTGAGAGAATGTCCTATTTTGGGGGAGAAAAGTGGTATTTCTGGGAGAAACTATAACGTATTTTGGAGAAAGCTGGTCTTTCTGGGAGTAAACATCATCTATCTGCGAGAAAGCTGGCATTCCTGGCGGAAACTGCAATGTGATTGGGAGAAAACTGGTATTCCTGCGTGAAAATGTCATCTATTTTGGAGTAAATGTCACAGTTGCTGTGGAAAAGCATGATTTCTGGGAAAATGCCATCTACTTGAGGAGAACACAGGTATTTCTCAGAGGAAATCTCCTCTATTTTGGTGAAAGCTGGTATTTCTGGGAGAGAATGTCCTATTTCTGGGGAGAAAGCTGGTATTTCTGGGAGAAAAGGTCCCATATTTGGGAGCAAACTGGTCTATCTGGCCGCCAAGGCCATATTTCTGGGGAGAAAGCTGGTATCTCTGGGAGAACCTGTCCTAATCTTGGGGCGAGAACTGGTATTTCTAGAAGAAAATGTGCAATGTAGTGGAGAAAAGAGGTATTTGTGGGTGAAACTTGCCTCTTCTGAGGCAGAAATCTGGTCTTTGTGGGAGAAAATGTCCTGTTTTGGGGAGAATCCTGGTATTTCTGGGAGAAACTGTCCTGTTTTCATGGAGCACACTGGTCTTTGTGGGAGAAAATGTCCCATTGTGGGGTAGAAAACTGTCATTCTACAAAATAAGTCAAATCCTAAGAGAAAACTGGTCTTTGTGGGAGAAAATGGCCTATATTGGGGAGAAAACTGGTCTATCTGGCAAACAATGGCCTATTTCTGGGGAGAAAGCTGGTATTTTTAGGCCAAACTATCATCTGTTTGGGAAAAAGCAGGAATTTCTGGAAGAAGATGTCATCGATTTGGGAAACAGCTGATATTTCTGGTGGAAAATGTCCTCTCTTTTGGGAGAAGGCTGGTCTTTCTGGGCAAAAAGAGGGTATTTCTGGAGGGAAATGTGTTCTTTGGAGTTGCAGTGTGGTATTTCTGTGAGAAAATGCAATCGACAGGAGGGAAAAGTGGTACTTGGGCAGAATCTCTCCGATGTTTGGCTGAAAAACGTCACCTGGAGCAGCTGAAAGTCGTATGTTTTGGAGAACATGTCAGTTCTTCTGAAGACAAGTGCTATTTCTGGGAGACTCTGCCATCTTTGGTTGGAAAAGGTCCCACGTTGGAGAGAATGCTAGCATTTCTGGGAGAGAAGAGCATCTATGTTTGATAAAGCAGGGAGTAGTGAGAGGAAAGGTGCTAGGGTTTGGGGTGAAAACAACCTCTGGAGGGGATGAGCATGGTGTTTCTGGAAGACAAAGTCCAGTATTTCGGGGAGCAAAGTGGTCTTTCTGGGAGAAAATGTCCTGTTTTGGGGGATGAAAGTGGTATTTCTGGGAGAAAATGTCCTATTTCAGGGGAGAAAAGTGGCATTTGTGGGAGAAAATATCCTGTTTTGGGGAGAAACCTGGTCTTTCTGGGAGAAAAGGTCCCTATTTGGAGAGAACTGGTCTATCTGGCCGCCAAGGCCATATTTCTGAGGAGAAAGCTGGTCTCTCTGGGTGAACGTGTCCTACTCTTGGGGCGAGAAATGGTATTTCTGGAAGAAAATGTGCAATGTAGTGGAGAAAAGAGGTATTTGTGGGTGAAACTTGCCTCTTCTGAGGCAGAAATCTGGTCTTTGTGGGGAAAATGTCCCATTTGGGGGGATAAAACTGGTATTTGTGGGAGAGACTGTCCTTACGTTGGGGGGCAAACTGGTATTTGTCGAAGAAAATGTCCTATTTCGGTGGAGAAAACTGGTATTTCTGGGAGAAACTGTCCTACTATTGGGGCGAAAACTGGTATTTCTAGAAGAAAATGTCCAGTTCAGCGGAGAAAGGTGGTATTTGTAGGTGAAACTTGCCTCTTTTGAAGTAGGAAACTGGTATTTGTGGGCGAATCTGCCCTATTTTGAGGCTGAAATCTGGTATTTGTGGGAGCAACTTCCCTCTTTTGGTGGAGAAAAGAGGTATTTCTGGGAGAACACGTTCTGTGTTTGGGAGAAAACTGCCATTTCTGGAAGAAAATGTCCACTCTGGGGGGAGAAAGCGGGTCTTTCTGGGAGCAATGGTCCTGTTCTGGGGAGAATACTGGCATTTCTGGGAGAGACTGTCCTATTGTCACGGAGCAAAGTGGTATTTGTGGGAGAAACTGTCCCATTTTGGGGTAGAAAATTGTGATGCTACAACTAAGAATGTCAATGTTAAGAGAAAACTGATATTTCTGGGAGAAACTGTCCTATCTGGGGGAGAAAAGTGGTATTTCCGGGAGAAAATGTCCAGCATCTGGGAGAGAAGAGGTATTTCTGGGAGAAACTGTCCTATTTCACGGAGGGAACCTGGTGTTTCCGTGAGAGAATGTCCTATTTTGGGGGAGAAAAGTGGTATTTCTGGGAGAAACTATGACATATTTTGGAGAAAGCTGGTCTTTCTGGGAGTAAACATCATCTATCTGCGAGAAAGCTGGCATTCCTGGCGGAAACTGCAATGTGATTGGGAGAAAACTGGTATTCCTGCGTGAAAATGTCATCTATTTTGGAGTAAATGTCAGAGTTGCTGTGGAAAAGCATGATTTCTGGGAAAATGCCATCTACTTGAGGAGAACACAGGTATTTCTCAGAGGAAATCTCCTCTATTTTGGTGAAAGCTGGTATTTCTGGGAGAGAATGTCCTATTTCTGGGGAGAAAGCTGGTATTTCTGGGAGAAAAGGTCCCATATTTGGGAGCAAACTGGTCTATCTGGCCGCCAAGGCCATATTTGTGGGGAGAAAGCTGGTATCTCTGGGAGAACCTGTCCTAATCTTGGGGCGAGAACTGGTATTTCTAGAAGAAAATGTGCAATGTAGTGGAGAAAAGAGGTATTTGTGGGTGAAACTTGCCTCTTCTGAGGCAGAAATCTGGTCTTTGTGGGAGAAAATGTCCTGTTTTGGGGAGAATCCTGGTATTTCTGGGAGAAACTGTCCTGTTTTCATGGAGCACACTGGTCTTTGTGGGAGAAAATGTCCCATTGTGGGGTAGAAAACTGTCATTCTACAAAATAAGTCAAATCCTAAGAGAAAACTGGTCTTTGTGGGAGAAAATGGCCTATATTGGGGAGAAAACTGGTCTATCTGGCAAACAATGGCCTATTTCTGGGGAGAAAGCTGGTATTTTTAGGCCAAAATATCATCTGTTTGGGAAAAAGCAGGAATTTCTGGAAGAAGATGTCATCGATTTGGGAAACAGCTGATATTTCTGGTGGAAAATGTCCTCTCTTTTGGGAGAAGGCTGGTCTTTCTGGGCAAAAAGAGGGTATTTCTGGAGGGAAATGTGTTCTTTGGAGTTGCAGTGTGGTATTTCTGTGAGAAAATGCAATCGACAGGAGGGAAAAGTGGTACTTGGGCAGAATCTCTCCGATGTTTGGCTGAAAAACGTCACCTGGAGCAGCTGAAAGTCGTATGTTTTGGAGAACATGTCAGTTCTTCTGAAGACAAGTGCTATTTCTGGGAGAGTCTGCCATCTTTGGTTGGAAAAGGTCCCACGTTGGAGAGAATGCTAGCATTTCTGGGAGAGAAGAGCATCTATGTTTGAAAAAGCAGGGAGTAGTGAGAGGAAAGGTGCTAGGGTTTGGGGTGAAAACAACCTCTGGAGGGGATGAGCATGGTGTTTCTGGAAGACAAAGTCCAGTATTTCGGGGAGCAAAGTGGTCTTTCTGGGAGAAAATGTCCTGTTTTGGGGGATGAAAGTGGTATTTCTGGGAGAAAATGTCCTATTTCAGGGGAGAAAAGTGGCATTTGTGGGAGAAAATATCCTGTTTTGGGGAGAAACCTGGTCTTTCTGGGAGAAAAGGTCCCTATTTGGAGAGAACTGGTCTATCTGGCCGCCAAGGCCATATTTCTGAGGAGAAAGCTGGTCTCTCTGGGTGAACGTGTCCTACTCTTGGGGCGAGAAATGGTATTTCTGGAAGAAAATGTGCAATGTAGTGGAGAAAAGAGGTATTTGTGGGTGAAACTTGCCTCTTTTGAGGCAGAAATCTGGTCTTTGTGGGGAAAATGTCCCATTTGGGGGGATAAAACTGGTATTTGTGGGAGAGACTGTCCTTACGTTGGGGGGCAAACTGGTATTTGTCGAAGAAAATGTCCTATTTCGGTGGAGAAAACTGGTATTTCTGGGAGAAACTGTCCTACTATTGGGGCGAAAACTGGTATTTCTAGAAGAAAATGTCCAGTTCAGCGGAGAAAGGTGGTATTTGTAGGTGAAACTTGCCTCTTTTGAAGTAGGAAACTGGTATTTGTGGGCGAATCTGCCCTATTTTGAGGCTGAAATCTGGTATTTGTGGGAGCAACTTCCCTCTTTTGGTGGAGAAAAGAGGTATTTCTGGGAGAACACGTTCTGTGTTTGGGAGAAAACTGCCATTTCTGGAAGAAAATGTCCACTCTGGGGGGAGAAAGCGGGTCTTTCTGGGAGCAATGGTCCTGTTCTGGGGAGAATACTGGCATTTCTGGGAGAGACTGTCCTATTGTCACGGAGCAAAGTGGTATTTGTGGGAGAAACTGTCCCGTTTTGGGGTAGAAAATTGTGATGCTACAACTAAGAATGTCAATGTTAAGAGAAAACTGATATTTCTGGGAGAAACTGTCCTATCTGGGGGAGAAAAGTGGTATTTCCGGGAGAAAATGTCCAGCATCTGGGAGAGAAGAGGTATTTCTGGGAGAAACTGTCCTATTTCAGGGAGGGAACCTGGTGTTTCCGTGAGAGAATGTCCTATTTTGGGGGAGAAAAGTGGTATTTCTGGGAGAAACTATGACATATTTTGGAGAAAGCTGGTCTTTCTGGGAGTAAACATCATCTATCTGCGAGAAAGCTGGCATTCCTGGCGGAAACTGCAATGTGATTGGGAGAAAACTGGTATTCCTGCGTGAAAATGTCATCTATTTTGGAGTAAATGTCACAGTTGCTGTGGAAAAGCATGATTTCTGGGAAAATGCCATCTACTTGAGGAGAACACAGGTATTTCTCAGAGGAAATCTCCTCTATTTTGGTGAAAGCTGGTATTTCTGGGAGAGAATGTCCTATTTCTGGGGAGAAAGCTGGTATTTCTGGGAGAAAAGGTCCCATATTTGGGAGCAAACTGGTCTATCTGGCCGCCAAGGCCATATTTGTGGGGAGAAAGCTGGTATCTCTGGGAGAACCTGTCCTAATCTTGGGGCGAGAACTGGTATTTCTAGAAGAAAATGTGCAATGTAGTGGAGAAAAGAGGTATTTGTGGGTGAAACTTGCCTCTTCTGAGGCAGAAATCTGGTCTTTGTGGGGAAAATGTCCCATTTGGGGGGATAAAACTGGTATTTGTGGGAGAGACTGTCCTTACGTTGGGGGGCAAACTGGTATTTGTCGAAGAAAATGTCCTATTTCGGTGGAGAAAACTGGTATTTCTGGGAGAAACTGTCCTACTATTGGGGCGAAAACTGGTATTTCTAGAAGAAAATGTCCAGTTCAGCGGAGAAAGGTGGTATTTGTAGGTGAAACTTGCCTCTTTTGAAGTAGGAAACTGGTATTTGTGGGCGAATCTGCCCTATTTTGAGGCTGAAATCTGGTATTGGTGGGAGCAACTTCCCTCTTTTGGTGGAGAAAAGAGGTATTTCTGGGAGAACACGTTCTGTGTTTGGGAGAAAACTGCCATTTCTGGAAGAAAATGTCCACTCTGGGGGGAGAAAGCGGGTCTTTCTGGGAGCAATGGTCCTGTTCTGGGGAGAATACTGGCATTTCTGGGAGAGACTGTCCTATTGTCACAGAGCAAAGTGGTATTTGTGGGAGAAACTGTCCCGTTTTGGGGTAGAAAATTGTGATGCTACAACTAAGAATGTCAATGTTAAGAGAAAACTGATATTTCTGGGAGAAACTGTCCTATCTGGGGGAGAAAAGTGGTATTTCCGGGAGAAAATGTCCAGCATCTGGGAGAGAAGAGGTATTTCTGGGAGAAACTGTCCTATTTCACGGAGGGAACCTGGTGTTTCCGTGAGAGAATGTCCTATTTTGGGGGAGAAAAGTGGTATTTCTGGGAGAAACTATGACATATTTTGGAGAAAGCTGGTCTTTCTGGGAGTAAACATCATCTATCTGCGAGAAAGCTGGCATTCCTGGCGGAAACTGCAATGTGATTGGGAGAAAACTGGTATTCCTGCGTGAAAATGTCATCTATTTTGGAGTAAATGTCACAGTTGCTGTGGAAAAGCATGATTTCTGGGAAAATGCCATCTACTTGAGGAGAACACAGGTATTTCTCAGAGGAAATCTCCTCTATTTTGGTGAAAGCTGGTATTTCTGGGAGAGAATGTCCTATTTCTGGGGAGAAAGCTGGTATTTCTGGGAGAAAAGGTCCCATATTTGGGAGCAAACTGGTCTATCTGGCCGCCAAGGCCATATTTGTGGGGAGAAAGCTGGTATCTCTGGGAGAACCTGTCCTAATCTTGGGGCGAGAACTGGTATTTCTAGAAGAAAATGTGCAATGTAGTGGAGAAAAGAGGTATTTGTGGGTGAAACTTGCCTCTTCTGAGGCAGAAATCTGGTCTTTGTGGGAGCAAATGTCCTGTTTTGGGGAGAATCCTGGTATTTCTGGGAGAAACTGTCCTGTTTTCATGGAGCACACTGGTCTTTGTGGGAGAAAATGTCCCATTGTGGGGTAGAAAACTGTCATTCTACAAAATAAGTCAAATCCTAAGAGAAAACTGGTCTTTGTGGGAGAAAATGGCCTATATTGGGGAGAAAACTGGTCTATCTGGCAAACAATGGCCTATTTCTGGGGAGAAAGCTGGTATTTTTAGGCCAAACTATCATCTGTTTGGGAAAAAGCAGGAATTTCTGGAAGAAGATGTCATCGATTTGGGAAACAGCTGATATTTCTGGTGGAAAATGTCCTCTCTTTTGGGAGAAGGCTGGTCTTTCTGGGCAAAAAGAGGGTATTTCTGGAGGGAAATGTGTTCTTTGGAGTTGCAGTGTGGTATTTCTGTGAGAAAATGCAATCGACAGGAGGGAAAAGTGGTACTTGGGCAGAATCTCTCCGATGTTTGGCTGAAAAACGTCACCTGGAACAGCTGGAAGTCGTATGTTTTGGAGAACATGTCAGTTCTTCTGAAGAGAAGTGCTATTTCTGGGAGACTCTGCCATCTTTGGTTGGAAAAGGTCCCACGTTGGAGAGAATGCTAGCATTTCTGGGAGAGAAGAGCATGTATGTTTGAAAAAGCAGGGAGTAGTGAGAGGAAAGGTGCTAGGGTTTGGGGTGAAAACAACCTCTGGAGGGGATGAGCATGGTGTTTCTGGAAGACAAAGTCCAGTATTTCGGGGAGCAAAGTGGTCTTTCTGGGAGAAAATGTCCTGTTTTGGGGGATGAAAGTGGTATTTCTGGGAGAAAATGTCCTATTTCAGGGGAGAAAAGTGGCATTTGTGGGAGAAAATATCCTGTTTTGGGGAGAAACCTGGTCTTTCTGGGAGAAAAGGTCCCTATTTGGAGAGAACTGGTCTATCTGGCCGCCAAGGCCATATTTCTGAGGAGAAAGCTGGTCTCTCTGGGTGAACGTGTCCTACTCTTGGGGCGAGAAATGGTATTTCTGGAAGAAAATGTGCAATGTAGTGGAGAAAAGAGGTATTTGTGGGTGAAACTTGCCTCTTCTGAGGCAGAAATCTGGTCTTTGTGGGGAAAATGTCCCATTTGGGGGGATAAAACTGGTATTTCTGGGAGAGAGTGTCCTTACGTTGGGGGGCAAACTGGTATTTGTCGAAGAAAATGTCCTATTTCGGTGGAGAAAACTGGTATTTCTGGGAGAAACTGTCCTACTATTGGGGCGAAAACTGGTATTTCTAGAAGAAAATGTCCAGTTCAGCGGAGAAAGGTGGTATTTGTAGGTGAAACTTGCCTCTTTTGAAGTAGGAAACTGGTATTTGTGGGCGAATCTGCCCTATTTTGAGGCTGAAATCTGGTATTTGTGGGAGCAACTTCCCTCTTTTGGTGGAGAAAAGAGGTATTTCTGGGAGAACACGTTCTGTGTTTGGGAGAAAACTGCCATTTCTGGAAGAAAATGTCCACTCTGGGGGGAGAAAGCGGGTCTTTCTGGGAGCAATGGTCCTGTTCTGGGGAGAATACTGGCATTTCTGGGAGAGACTGTCCTATTGTCACGGAGCAAAGTGGTATTTGTGGGAGAAACTGTCCCGTTTTGGGGTAGAAAATTGTGATGCTACAACTAAGAATGTCAATGTTAAGAGAAAACTGATATTTCTGGGAGAAACTGTCCTATCTGGGGGAGAAAAGTGGTATTTCCGGGAGAAAATGTCCAGCATCTGGGAGAGAAGAGGTATTTCTGGGAGAAACTGTCCTATTTCACGGAGGGAACCTGGTGTTTCCGTGAGAGAATGTCCTATTTTGGGGGAGAAAAGTGGTATTTCTGGGAGAAACTATGACATATTTTGGAGAAAGCTGGTCTTTCTGGGAGTAAACATCATCTATCTGCGAGAAAGCTGGCATTCCTGGCGGAAACTGCAATGTGACTGGGAGAAAACTGGTATTCCTGCGTGAAAATGTCATCTATTTTGGAGTAAATGTCATAGTTGCTGTGGAAAAGCATGATTTCTGGGAAAATGCCATCTACTTGAGGAGAACACAGGTATTTCTCAGAGGAAATCTCTATTTTGGTGAAAGCTGGTATTTCTGGGAGAGAATGTCCTATTTCTGGGGAGAAAGCTGGTATTTCTGGGAGAAAAGGTCCCATATTTGGGAGCAAACTGGTCTATCTGGCCGCCAAGGCCATATTTGTGGGGAGAAAGCTGGTATCTCTGGGAGAACCTGTCCTAATCTTGGGGCGAGAACTGGTATTTCTAGAAGAAAATGTGCAATGTAGTGGAGAAAAGAGGTATTTGTGGGTGAAACTTGCCTCTTCTGAGGCAGAAATCTGGTCTTTGTGGGAGCAAATGTCCTGTTTTGGGGAGAATCCTGGTATTTCTGGGAGAAACTGTCCTGTTTTCATGGAGCACACTGGTCTTTGTGGGAGAAAATGTCCCATTGTGGGGTAGAAAACTGTCATTCTACAAAATAAGTCAAATCCTAAGAGAAAACTGGTCTTTGTGGGAGAAAATGGCCTATATTGGGGAGAAAACTGGTCTATCTGGCAAACAATGGCCTATTTCTGGGGAGAAAGCTGGTATTTTTAGGCCAAACTATCATCTGTTTGGGAAAAAGCAGGAATTTCTGGAAGAAGATGTCATCGATTTGGGAAACAGCTGATATTTCTGGTGGAAAATGTCCTCTCTTTTGGGAGAAGGCTGGTCTTTCTGGGCAAAAAGAGGGTATTTCTGGAGGGAAATGTGTTCCTTGGAGTTGCAGTGTGGTATTTCTGTGAGAAAATGCAATCGACAGGAGGGAAAAGTGGTACTTGGGCAGAATCTCTCCGATGTTTGGCTGAAAAACGTCACCTGGAGCAGCTGAAAGTCGTATGTTTTGGAGAACATGTCAGTTCTTCTGAAGACAAGTGCTATTTCTGGGAGACTCTGCCATCTTTGGTTGGAAAAGGTCCCACGTTGGAGAGAATGCTAGCATTTCTGGGAGAGAAGAGCATCTATGTTTGAAAAAGCAGGGAGTAGTGAGAGGAAAGGTGCTAGGGTTTGGGGTGAAAACAACCTCTGGAGGGGATGAGCATGGTGTTTCTGGAAGACAAAGTCCAGTATTTCGGGGAGCAAAGTGGTCTTTCTGGGAGAAAATGTCCTGTTTTGGGGGATGAAAGTGGTATTTCTGGGAGAAAATGTCCTATTTCAGGGGAGAAAAGTGGCATTTGTGGGAGAAAATATCCTGTTTTGGGGAGAAACCTGGTCTTTCTGGGAGAAAAGGTCCCTATTTGGAGAGAACTGGTCTATCTGGCCGCCAAGGCCATATTTCTGAGGAGAAAGCTGGTCTCTCTGGGTGAACGTGTCCTACTCTTGGGGCGAGAAATGGTATTTCTGGAAGAAAATGTGCAATGTAGTGGAGAAAAGAGGTATTTGTGGGTGAAACTTGCCTCTTCTGAGGCAGAAATCTGGTCTTTGTGGGGAAAATGTCCCATTTGGGGGGATAAAACTGGTATTTCTGGGAGAGAGTGTCCTTACGTTGGGGGGCAAACTGGTATTTGTCGAAGAAAATGTCCTATTTCGGTGGAGAAAACTGGTATTTCTGGGAGAAACTGTCCTACTATTGGGGCGAAAACTGGTATTTCTAGAAGAAAATGTCCAGTTCAGCGGAGAAAGGTGGTATTTGTAGGTGAAACTTGCCTCTTTTGAAGTAGGAAACTGGTATTTGTGGGCGAATCTGCCCTATTTTGAGGCTGAAATCTGGTATTTGTGGGAGCAACTTCCCTCTTTTGGTGGAGAAAAGAGGTATTTCTGGGAGAACACGTTCTGTGTTTGGGAGAAAACTGCCATTTCTGGAAGAAAATGTCCACTCTGGGGGGAGAAAGCGGGTCTTTCTGGGAGCAATGGTCCTGTTCTGGGGAGAATACTGGCATTTCTGGGAGAGACTGTCCTATTGTCACGGAGCAAAGTGGTATTTGTGGGAGAAACTGTCCCGTTTTGGGGTAGAAAATTGTGATGCTACAACTAAGAATGTCAATGTTAAGAGAAAACTGATATTTCTGGGAGAAACTGTCCTATCTGGGGGAGAAAAGTGGTATTTCCGGGAGAAAATGTCCAGCATCTGGGAGAGAAGAGGTATTTCTGGGAGAAACTGTCCTATTTCACGGAGGGAACCTGGTGTTTCCGTGAGAGAATGTCCTATTTTGGGGGAGAAAAGTGGTATTTCTGGGAGAAACTATGACATATTTTGGAGAAAGCTGGTCTTTCTGGGAGTAAACATCATCTATCTGCGAGAAAGCTGGCATTCCTGGCGGAAACTGCAATGTGACTGGGAGAAAACTGGTATTCCTGCGTGAAAATGTCATCTATTTTGGAGTAAATGTCATAGTTGCTGTGGAAAAGCATGATTTCTGGGAAAATGCCATCTACTTGAGGAGAACACAGGTATTTCTCAGAGGAAATCTCCTCTATTTTGGTGAAAGCTGGTATTTCTGGGAGAGAATGTCCTATTTCTGGGGAGAAAGCTGGTATTTCTGGGAGAAAAGGTCCCATATTTGGGAGCAAACTGGTCTATCTGGCCGCCAAGGCCATATTTGTGGGGAGAAAGCTGGTATCTCTGGGAGAACCTGTCCTAATCTTGGGGCGAGAACTGGTATTTCTAGAAGAAAATGTGCAATGTAGTGGAGAAAAGAGGTATTTGTGGGTGAAACTTGCCTCTTCTGAGGCAGAAATCTGGTCTTTGTGGGAGCAAATGTCCTGTTTTGGGGAGAATCCTGGTATTTCTGGGAGAAACTGTCCTGTTTTCATGGAGCACACTGGTCTTTGTGGGAGAAAATGTCCCATTGTGGGGTAGAAAACTGTCATTCTACAAAATAAGTCAAATCCTAAGAGAAAACTGGTCTTTGTGGGAGAAAATGGCCTATATTGGGGAGAAAACTGGTCTATCTGGCAAACAATGGCCTATTTCTGGGGAGAAAGCTGGTATTTTTAGGCCAAACTATCATCTGTTTGGGAAAAAGCAGGAATTTCTGGAAGAAGATGTCATCGATTTGGGAAACAGCTGATATTTCTGGTGGAAAATGTCCTCTCTTTTGGGAGAAGGCTGGTCTTTCTGGGCAAAAAGAGGGTATTTCTGGAGGGAAATGTGTTCCTTGGAGTTGCAGTGTGGTATTTCTGTGAGAAAATGCAATCGACAGGAGGGAAAAGTGGTACTTGGGCAGAATCTCTCCGATGTTTGGCTGAAAAACGTCACCTGGAGCAGCTGAAAGTCGTATGTTTTGGAGAACATGTCAGTTCTTCTGAAGACAAGTGCTATTTCTGGGAGACTCTGCCATCTTTGGTTGGAAAAGGTCCCACGTTGGAGAGAATGCTAGCATTTCTGGGAGAGAAGAGCATGTATGTTTGAAAAAGCAGGGAGTAGTGAGAGGAAAGGTGCTAGGGTTTGGGGTGAAAACAACCTCTGGAGGGGATGAGCATGGTGTTTCTGGAAGACAAAGTCCAGTATTTCGGGGAGCAAAGTGGTCTTTCTGGGAGAAAATGTCCTGTTTTGGGGGATGAAAGTGGTATTTCTGGGAGAAAATGTCCTATTTCAGGGGAGAAAAGTGGCATTTGTGGGAGAAAATATCCTGTTTTGGGGAGAAACCTGGTCTTTCTGGGAGAAAAGGTCCCTATTTGGAGAGAACTGGTCTATCTGGCCGCCAAGGCCATATTTCTGAGGAGAAAGCTGGTCTCTCTGGGTGAACGTGTCCTACTCTTGGGGCGAGAAATGGTATTTCTGGAAGAAAATGTGCAATGTAGTGGAGAAAAGAGGTATTTGTGGGTGAAACTTGCCTCTTCTGAGGCAGAAATCTGGTCTTTGTGGGGAAAATGTCCCATTTGGGGGGATAAAACTGGTATTTCTGGGAGAGAGTGTCCTTACGTTGGGGGGCAAACTGGTATTTGTCGAAGAAAATGTCCTATTTCGGTGGAGAAAACTGGTATTTCTGGGAGAAACTGTCCTACTATTGGGGCGAAAACTGGTATTTCTAGAAGAAAATGTCCAGTTCAGCGGAGAAAGGTGGTATTTGTAGGTGAAACTTGCCTCTTTTGAAGTAGGAAACTGGTATTTGTGGGCGAATCTGCCCTATTTTGAGGCTGAAATCTGGTATTGGTGGGAGCAACTTCCCTCTTTTGGTGGAGAAAAGAGGTATTTCTGGGAGAACACGTTCTGTGTTTGGGAGAAAACTGCCATTTCTGGAAGAAAATGTCCACTCTGGGGGGAGAAAGCGGGTCTTTCTGGGAGCAATGGTCCTGTTCTGGGGAGAATACTGGCATTTCTGGGAGAGACTGTCCTATTGTCACGGAGCAAAGTGGTATTTGTGGGAGAAACTGTCCCGTTTTGGGGTAGAAAATTGTGATGCTACAACTAAGAATGTCAATGTTAAGAGAAAACTGATATTTCTGGGAGAAACTGTCCTATCTGGGGGAGAAAAGTGGTATTTCCGGGAGAAAATGTCCAGCATCTGGGAGAGAAGAGGTATTTCTGGGAGAAACTGTCCTATTTCACGGAGGGAACCTGGTGTTTCCGTGAGAGAATGTCCTATTTTGGGGGAGAAAAGTGGTATTTCTGGGAGAAACTATGACATATTTTGGAGAAAGCTGGTCTTTCTGGGAGTAAACATCATCTATCTGCGAGAAAGCTGGCATTCCTGGCGGAAACTGCAATGTGACTGGGAGAAAACTGGTATTCCTGCGTGAAAATGTCATCTATTTTGGAGTAAATGTCACAGTTGCTGTGGAAAAGCATGATTTCTGGGAAAATGCCATCTACTTGAGGAGAACACAGGTATTTCTCAGAGGAAATCTCCTCTATTTTGGTGAAAGCTGGTATTTCTGGGAGAGAATGTCCTATTTCTGGGGAGAAAGCTGGTATTTCTGGGAGAAAAGGTCCCATATTTGGGAGCAAACTGGTCTATCTGGCCGCCAAGGCCATATTTGTGGGGAGAAAGCTGGTATCTCTGGGAGAACCTGTCCTAATCTTGGGGCGAGAACTGGTATTTCTAGAAGAAAATGTGCAATGTAGTGGAGAAAAGAGGTATTTGTGGGTGAAACTTGCCTCTTCTGAGGCAGAAATCTGGTCTTTGTGGGAGCAAATGTCCTGTTTTGGGGAGAATCCTGGTATTTCTGGGAGAAACTGTCCTGTTTTCATGGAGCACACTGGTCTTTGTGGGAGAAAATGTCCCATTGTGGGGTAGAAAACTGTCATTCTACAAAATAAGTCAAATCCTAAGAGAAAACTGGTCTTTGTGGGAGAAAATGGCCTATATTGGGGAGAAAACTGGTCTATCTGGCAAACAATGGCCTATTTCTGGGGAGAAAGCTGGTATTTTTAGGCCAAACTATCATCTGTTTGGGAAAAAGCAGGAATTTCTGGAAGAAGATGTCATCGATTTGGGAAACAGCTGATATTTCTGGTGGAAAATGTCCTCTCTTTTGGGAGAAGGCTGGTCTTTCTGGGCAAAAAGAGGGTATTTCTGGAGGGAAATGTGTTCCTTGGAGTTGCAGTGTGGTATTTCTGTGAGAAAATGCAATCGACAGGAGGGAAAAGTGGTACTTGGGCAGAATCTCTCCGATGTTTGGCTGAAAAACGTCACCTGGAGCAGCTGAAAGTCGTATGTTTTGGAGAACATGTCAGTTCTTCTGAAGACAAGTGCTATTTCTGGGAGACTCTGCCATCTTTGGTTGGAAAAGGTCCCACGTTGGAGAGAATGCTAGCATTTCTGGGAGAGAAGAGCATCTATGTTTGAAAAAGCAGGGAGTAGTGAGAGGAAAGGTGCTAGGGTTTGGGGTGAAAACAACCTCTGGAGGGGATGAGCATGGTGTTTCTGGAAGACAAAGTCCAGTATTTCGGGGAGCAAAGTGGTCTTTCTGGGAGAAAATGTCCTGTTTTGGGGGATGAAAGTGGTATTTCTGGGAGAAAATGTCCTATTTCAGGGGAGAAAAGTGGCATTTGTGGGAGAAAATATCCTGTTTTGGGGAGAAACCTGGTCTTTCTGGGAGAAAAGGTCCCTATTTGGAGAGAACTGGTCTATCTGGCCGCCAAGGCCATATTTCTGAGGAGAAAGCTGGTCTCTCTGGGTGAACGTGTCCTACTCTTGGGGCGAGAAATGGTATTTCTGGAAGAAAATGTGCAATGTAGTGGAGAAAAGAGGTATTTGTGGGTGAAACTTGCCTCTTTTGAGGCAGAAATCTGGTCTTTGTGGGGAAAATGTCCCATTTGGGGGGATAAAACTGGTATTTCTGGGAGAGAGTGTCCTTACGTTGGGGGGCAAACTGGTATTTGTCGAAGAAAATGTCCTATTTCGGTGGAGAAAACTGGTATTTCTGGGAGAAACTGTCCTACTATTGGGGCGAAAACTGGTATTTCTAGAAGAAAATGTCCAGTTCAGCGGAGAAAGGTGGTATTTGTAGGTGAAACTTGCCTCTTTTGAAGTAGGAAACTGGTATTTGTGGGCGAATCTGCCCTATTTTGAGGCTGAAATCTGGTATTTGTGGGAGCAACTTCCCTCTTTTGGTGGAGAAAAGAGGTATTTCTGGGAGAACACGTTCTGTGTTTGGGAGAAAACTGCCATTTCTGGAAGAAAATGTCCACTCTGGGGGGAGAAAGCGGGTCTTTCTGGGAGCAATGGTCCTGTTCTGGGGAGAATACTGGCATTTCTGGGAGAGACTGTCCTATTGTCACGGAGCAAAGTGGTATTTGTGGGAGAAACTGTCCCGTTTTGGGGTAGAAAATTGTGATGCTACAACTAAGAATGTCAATGTTAAGAGAAAACTGATATTTCTGGGAGAAACTGTCCTATCTGGGGGAGAAAAGTGGTATTTCCGGGAGAAAATGTCCAGCATCTGGGAGAGAAGAGGTATTTCTGGGAGAAACTGTCCTATTTCACGGAGGGAACCTGGTGTTTCCGTGAGAGAATGTCCTATTTTGGGGGAGAAAAGTGGTATTTCTGGGAGAAACTATGACATATTTTGGAGAAAGCTGGTCTTTCTGGGAGTAAACATCATCTATCTGCGAGAAAGCTGGCATTCCTGGCGGAAACTGCAATGTGACTGGGAGAAAACTGGTATTCCTGCGTGAAAATGTCATCTATTTTGGAGTAAATGTCATAGTTGCTGTGGAAAAGCATGATTTCTGGGAAAATGCCATCTACTTGAGGAGAACACAGGTATTTCTCAGAGGAAATCTCCTCTATTTTGGTGAAAGCTGGTATTTCTGGGAGAGAATGTCCTATTTCTGGGGAGAAAGCTGGTATTTCTGGGAGAAAAGGTCCCATATTTGGGAGCAAACTGGTCTATCTGGCCGCCAAGGCCATATTTGTGGGGAGAAAGCTGGTATCTCTGGGAGAACCTGTCCTAATCTTGGGGCGAGAACTGGTATTTCTAGAAGAAAATGTGCAATGTAGTGGAGAAAAGAGGTATTTGTGGGTGAAACTTGCCTCTTCTGAGGCAGAAATCTGGTCTTTGTGGGAGAAAATGTCCTGTTTTGGGGAGAATCCTGGTATTTCTGGGAGAAACTGTCCTGTTTTCATGGAGCACACTGGTCTTTGTGGGAGAAAATGTCCCATTGTGGGGTAGAAAACTGTCATTCTACAAAATAAGTCAAATCCTAAGAGAAAACTGGTCTTTGTGGGAGAAAATGGCCTATATTGGGGAGAAAACTGGTCTATCTGGCAAACAATGGCCTATTTCTGGGGAGAAAGCTGGTATTTTTAGGCCAAACTATCATCTGTTTGGGAAAAAGCAGGAATTTCTGGAAGAAGATGTCATCGATTTGGGAAACAGCTGATATTTCTGGTGGAAAATGTCCTCTCTTTTGGGAGAAGGCTGGTCTTTCTGGGCAAAAAGAGGGTATTTCTGGAGGGAAATGTGTTCTTTGGAGTTGCAGTGTGGTATTTCTGTGAGAAAATGCAATCGACAGGAGGGAAAAGTGGTACTTGGGCAGAATCTCTCCGATGTTTGGCTGAAAAACGTCACCTGGAGCAGCTGAAAGTCGTATGTTTTGGAGAACATGTCAGTTCTTCTGAAGACAAGTGCTATTTCTGGGAGACTCTGCCATCTTTGGTTGGAAAAGGTCCCACGTTGGAGAGAATGCTAGCATTTCTGGGAGAGAAGAGCATCTATGTTTGATAAAGCAGGGAGTAGTGAGAGGAAAGGTGCTAGGGTTTGGGGTGAAAACAACCTCTGGAGGGGATGAGCATGGTGTTTCTGGAAGACAAAGTCCAGTATTTCGGGGAGCAAAGTGGTCTTTCTGGGAGAAAATGTCCTGTTTTGGGGGATGAAAGTGGTATTTCTGGGAGAAAATGTCCTATTTCAGGGGAGAAAAGTGGCATTTGTGGGAGAAAATATCCTGTTTTGGGGAGAAACCTGGTCTTTCTGGGAGAAAAGGTCCCTATTTGGAGAGAACTGGTCTATCTGGCCGCCAAGGCCATATTTCTGAGGAGAAAGCTGGTCTCTCTGGGTGAACGTGTCCTACTCTTGGGGCGAGAAATGGTATTTCTGGAAGAAAATGTGCAATGTAGTGGAGAAAAGAGGTATTTGTGGGTGAAACTTGCCTCTTCTGAGGCAGAAATCTGGTCTTTGTGGGGAAAATGTCCCATTTGGGGGGATAAAACTGGTATTTGTGGGAGAGACTGTCCTTACGTTGGGGGGCAAACTGGTATTTGTCGAAGAAAATGTCCTATTTCGGTGGAGAAAACTGGTATTTCTGGGAGAAACTGTCCTACTATTGGGGCGAAAACTGGTATTTCTAGAAGAAAATGTCCAGTTCAGCGGAGAAAGGTGGTATTTGTAGGTGAAACTTGCCTCTTTTGAAGTAGGAAACTGGTATTTGTGGGCGAATCTGCCCTATTTTGAGGCTGAAATCTGGTATTTGTGGGAGCAACTTCCCTCTTTTGGTGGAGAAAAGAGGTATTTCTGGGAGAACACGTTCTGTGTTTGGGAGAAAACTGCCATTTCTGGAAGAAAATGTCCACTCTGGGGGGAGAAAGCGGGTCTTTCTGGGAGCAATGGTCCTGTTCTGGGGAGAATACTGGCATTTCTGGGAGAGACTGTCCTATTGTCACGGAGCAAAGTGGTATTTGTGGGAGAAACTGTCCCATTTTGGGGTAGAAAATTGTGATGCTACAACTAAGAATGTCAATGTTAAGAGAAAACTGATATTTCTGGGAGAAACTGTCCTATCTGGGGGAGAAAAGTGGTATTTCCGGGAGAAAATGTCCAGCATCTGGGAGAGAAGAGGTATTTCTGGGAGAAACTGTCCTATTTCACGGAGGGAACCTGGTGTTTCCGTGAGAGAATGTCCTATTTTGGGGGAGAAAAGTGGTATTTCTGGGAGAAACTATGACATATTTTGGAGAAAGCTGGTCTTTCTGGGAGTAAACATCATCTATCTGCGAGAAAGCTGGCATTCCTGGCGGAAACTGCAATGTGACTGGGAGAAAACTGGTATTCCTGCGTGAAAATGTCATCTATTTTGGAGTAAATGTCACAGTTGCTGTGGAAAAGCATGATTTCTGGGAAAATGCCATCTACTTGAGGAGAACACAGGTATTTCTCAGAGGAAATCTCCTCTATTTTGGTGAAAGCTGGTATTTCTGGGAGAGAATGTCCTATTTCTGGGGAGAAAGCTGGTATTTCTGGGAGAAAAGGTCCCATATTTGGGAGCAAACTGGTCTATCTGGCCGCCAAGGCCATATTTGTGGGGAGAAAGCTGGTATCTCTGGGAGAACCTGTCCTAATCTTGGGGCGAGAACTGGTATTTCTAGAAGAAAATGTGCAATGTAGTGGAGAAAAGAGGTATTTGTGGGTGAAACTTGCCTCTTCTGAGGCAGAAATCTGGTCTTTGTGGGAGCAAATGTCCTGTTTTGGGGAGAATCCTGGTATTTCTGGGAGAAACTGTCCTGTTTTCATGGAGCACACTGGTCTTTGTGGGAGAAAATGTCCCATTGTGGGGTAGAAAACTGTCATTCTACAAAATAAGTCAAATCCTAAGAGAAAACTGGTCTTTGTGGGAGAAAATGGCCTATATTGGGGAGAAAACTGGTCTATCTGGCAAACAATGGCCTATTTCTGGGGAGAAAGCTGGTATTTTTAGGCCAAACTATCATCTGTTTGGGAAAAAGCAGGAATTTCTGGAAGAAGATGTCATCGATTTGGGAAACAGCTGATATTTCTGGTGGAAAATGTCCTCTCTTTTGGGAGAAGGCTGGTCTTTCTGGGCAAAAAGAGGGTATTTCTGGAGGGAAATGTGTTCCTTGGAGTTGCAGTGTGGTATTTCTGTGAGAAAATGCAATCGACAGGAGGGAAAAGTGGTACTTGGGCAGAATCTCTCCGATGTTTGGCTGAAAAACGTCACCTGGAGCAGCTGAAAGTCGTATGTTTTGGAGAACATGTCAGTTCTTCTGAAGACAAGTGCTATTTCTGGGAGACTCTGCCATCTTTGGTTGGAAAAGGTCCCACGTTGGAGAGAATGCTAGCATTTCTGGGAGAGAAGAGCATCTATGTTTGAAAAAGCAGGGAGTAGTGAGAGGAAAGGTGCTAGGGTTTGGGGTGAAAACAACCTCTGGAGGGGATGAGCATGGTGTTTCTGGAAGACAAAGTCCAGTATTTCGGGGAGCAAAGTGGTCTTTCTGGGAGAAAATGTCCTGTTTTGGGGGATGAAAGTGGTATTTCTGGGAGAAAATGTCCTATTTCAGGGGAGAAAAGTGGCATTTGTGGGAGAAAATATCCTGTTTTGGGGAGAAACCTGGTCTTTCTGGGAGAAAAGGTCCCTATTTGGAGAGAACTGGTCTATCTGGCCGCCAAGGCCATATTTCTGAGGAGAAAGCTGGTCTCTCTGGGTGAACGTGTCCTACTCTTGGGGCGAGAAATGGTATTTCTGGAAGAAAATGTGCAATGTAGTGGAGAAAAGAGGTATTTGTGGGTGAAACTTGCCTCTTTTGAGGCAGAAATCTGGTCTTTGTGGGGAAAATGTCCCATTTGGGGGGATAAAACTGGTATTTGTGGGAGAGACTGTCCTTACGTTGGGGGGCAAACTGGTATTTGTCGAAGAAAATGTCCTATTTCGGTGGAGAAAACTGGTATTTCTGGGAGAAACTGTCCTACTATTGGGGCGAAAACTGGTATTTCTAGAAGAAAATGTCCAGTTCAGCGGAGAAAGGTGGTATTTGTAGGTGAAACTTGCCTCTTTTGAAGTAGGAAACTGGTATTTGTGGGCGAATCTGCCCTATTTTGAGGCTGAAATCTGGTATTTGTGGGAGCAACTTCCCTCTTTTGGTGGAGAAAAGAGGTATTTCTGGGAGAACACGTTCTGTGTTTGGGAGAAAACTGCCATTTCTGGAAGAAAATGTCCACTCTGGGGGGAGAAAGCGGGTCTTTCTGGGAGCAATGGTCCTGTTCTGGGGAGAATACTGGCATTTCTGGGAGAGACTGTCCTATTGTCACGGAGCAAAGTGGTATTTGTGGGAGAAACTGTCCCGTTTTGGGGTAGAAAATTGTGATGCTACAACTAAGAATGTCAATGTTAAGAGAAAACTGATATTTCTGGGAGAAACTGTCCTATCTGGGGGAGAAAAGTGGTATTTCCGGGAGAAAATGTCCAGCATCTGGGAGAGAAGAGGTATTTCTGGGAGAAACTGTCCTATTTCACGGAGGGAACCTGGTGTTTCCGTGAGAGAATGTCCTATTTTGGGGGAGAAAAGTGGTATTTCTGGGAGAAACTATGACATATTTTGGAGAAAGCTGGTCTTTCTGGGAGTAAACATCATCTATCTGCGAGAAAGCTGGCATTCCTGGCGGAAACTGCAATGTGACTGGGAGAAAACTGGTATTCCTGCGTGAAAATGTCATCTATTTTGGAGTAAATGTCACAGTTGCTGTGGAAAAGCATGATTTCTGGGAAAATGCCATCTACTTGAGGAGAACACAGGTACTTCTCAGAGGAAATCTCCTCTATTTTGGTGAAAGCTGGTATTTCTGGGAGAGAATGTCCTATTTCTGGGGAGAAAGCTGGTATTTCTGGGAGAAAAGGTCCCATATTTGGGAGCAAACTGGTCTATCTGGCCGCCAAGGCCATATTTGTGGGGAGAAAGCTGGTATCTCTGGGAGAACCTGTCCTAATCTTGGGGCGAGAACTGGTATTTCTAGAAGAAAATGTGCAATGTAGTGGAGAAAAGAGGTATTTGTGGGTGAAACTTGCCTCTTCTGAGGCAGAAATCTGGTCTTTGTGGGAGAAAATGTCCTGTTTTGGGGAGAATCCTGGTATTTCTGGGAGAAACTGTCCTGTTTTCATGGAGCACACTGGTCTTTGTGGGAGAAAATGTCCCATTGTGGGGTAGAAAACTGTCATTCTACAAAATAAGTCAAATCCTAAGAGAAAACTGGTCTTTGTGGGAGAAAATGGCCTATATTGGGGAGAAAACTGGTCTATCTGGCAAACAATGGCCTATTTCTGGGGAGAAAGCTGGTATTTTTAGGCCAAACTATCATCTGTTTGGGAAAAAGCAGGAATTTCTGGAAGAAGATGTCATCGATTTGGGAAACAGCTGATATTTCTGGTGGAAAATGTCCTCTCTTTTGGGAGAAGGCTGGTCTTTCTGGGCAAAAAGAGGGTATTTCTGGAGGGAAATGTGTTCTTTGGAGTTGCAGTGTGGTATTTCTGTGAGAAAATGCAATCGACAGGAGGGAAAAGTGGTACTTGGGCAGAATCTCTCCGATGTTTGGCTGAAAAACGTCACCTGGAGCAGCTGAAAGTCGTATGTTTTGGAGAACATGTCAGTTCTTCTGAAGACAAGTGCTATTTCTGGGAGAGTCTGCCATCTTTGGTTGGAAAAGGTCCCACGTTGGAGAGAATGCTAGCATTTCTGGGAGAGAAGAGCATCTATGTTTGATAAAGCAGGGAGTAGTGAGAGGAAAGGTGCTAGGGTTTGGGGTGAAAACAACCTCTGGAGGGGATGAGCATGGTGTTTCTGGAAGACAAAGTCCAGTATTTCGGGGAGCAAAGTGGTCTTTCTGGGAGAAAATGTCCTGTTTTGGGGGATGAAAGTGGTATTTCTGGGAGAAAATGTCCTATTTCAGGGGAGAAAAGTGGCATTTGTGGGAGAAAATATCCTGTTTTGGGGAGAAACCTGGTCTTTCTGGGAGAAAAGGTCCCTATTTGGAGAGAACTGGTCTATCTGGCCGCCAAGGCCATATTTCTGAGGAGAAAGCTGGTCTCTCTGGGTGAACGTGTCCTACTCTTGGGGCGAGAAATGGTATTTCTGGAAGAAAATGTGCAATGTAGTGGAGAAAAGAGGTATTTGTGGGTGAAACTTGCCTCTTCTGAGGCAGAAATCTGGTCTTTGTGGGGAAAATGTCCCATTTGGGGGGATAAAACTGGTATTTCTGGGAGAGAGTGTCCTTACGTTGGGGGGCAAACTGGTATTTGTCGAAGAAAATGTCCTATTTCGGTGGAGAAAACTGGTATTTCTGGGAGAAACTGTCCTACTATTGGGGCGAAAACTGGTATTTCTAGAAGAAAATGTCCAGTTCAGCGGAGAAAGGTGGTATTTGTAGGTGAAACTTGCCTCTTTTGAAGTAGGAAACTGGTATTTGTGGGCGAATCTGCCCTATTTTGAGGCTGAAATCTGGTATTTGTGGGAGCAACTTCCCTCTTTTGGTGGAGAAAAGAGGTATTTCTGGGAGAACACGTTCTGTGTTTGGGAGAAAACTGCCATTTCTGGAAGAAAATGTCCACTCTGGGGGGAGAAAGCGGGTCTTTCTGGGAGCAATGGTCCTGTTCTGGGGAGAATACTGGCATTTCTGGGAGAGACTGTCCTATTGTCACGGAGCAAAGTGGTATTTGTGGGAGAAACTGTCCCGTTTTGGGGTAGAAAATTGTGATGCTACAACTAAGAATGTCAATGTTAAGAGAAAACTGATATTTCTGGGAGAAACTGTCCTATCTGGGGGAGAAAAGTGGTATTTCCGGGAGAAAATGTCCAGCATCTGGGAGAGAAGAGGTATTTCTGGGAGAAACTGTCCTATTTCACGGAGGGAACCTGGTGTTTCCGTGAGAGAATGTCCTATTTTGGGGGAGAAAAGTGGTATTTCTGGGAGAAACTATGACATATTTTGGAGAAAGCTGGTCTTTCTGGGAGTAAACATCATCTATCTGCGAGAAAGCTGGCA
>JAYKPI010000090.1:352500-360000 GCA_037305975.1 Chrysolophus pictus | reverse complement strand
CCTAACCCTAACCCTAACCCTAACCCTAACCCTAACCCTAACCCTAACCCTAACCCTAACCCTAACCCTAACCCTAACCCTAACCCTAACCCTAACCCTAACCCTAACCCTAACCCTAACCCTAACCCTAACCCTAACCCTAACCCTAACCCTAACCCTAACCCTAACCCTAACCCTAACCCTAACCCTAACCCTAACCCTAACCCTAACCCTAACCCTAACCCTAACCCTAACCCTAACCCTAACCCTAACCCTAACCCTAACCCTAACCCTAACCCTAACCCTAACCCTAACCCTAACCCTAACCCTAACCCTAACCCTAACCCTAACCCTAACCCTAACCCTAACCCTAACCCTAACCCTAACCCTAACCCTAACCCTAACCCTAACCCTAACCCTAACCCTAACCCTAACCCTAACCCTAACCCTAACCCTAACCCTAACCCTAACCCTAACCCTAACCCTAACCCTAACCCTAACCCTAACCCTAACCCTAACCCTAACCCTAACCCTAACCCTAACCCTAACCCTAACCCTAACCCTAACCCTAACCCTAACCCTAACCCTAACCCTAACCCTAACCCTAACCCTAACCCTAACCCTAACCCTAACCCTAACCCTAACCCTAACCCTAACCCTAACCCTAACCCTAACCCTAACCCTAACCCTAACCCTAACCCTAACCCTAACCCTAACCCTAACCCTAACCCTAACCCTAACCCTAACCCTAACCCTAACCCTAACCCTAACCCTAACCCTAACCCTAACCCTAACCCTAACCCTAACCCTAACCCTAACCCTAACCCTAACCCTAACCCTAACCCTAACCCTAACCCTAACCCTAACCCTAACCCTAACCCTAACCCTAACCCTAACCCTAACCCTAACCCTAACCCTAACCCTAACCCTAACCCTAACCCTAACCCTAACCCTAACCCTAACCCTAACCCTAACCCTAACCCTAACCCTAACCCTAACCCTAACCCTAACCCTAACCCTAACCCTAACCCTAACCCTAACCCTAACCCTAACCCTAACCCTAACCCTAACCCTAACCCTAACCCTAACCCTAACCCTAACCCTAACCCTAACCCTAACCCTAACCCTAACCCTAACCCTAACCCTAACCCTAACCCTAACCCTAACCCTAACCCTAACCCTAACCCTAACCCTAACCCTAACCCTAACCCTAACCCTAACCCTAACCCTAACCCTAACCCTAACCCTAACCCTAACCCTAACCCTAACCCTAACCCTAACCCTAACCCTAACCCTAACCCTAACCCTAACCCTAACCCTAACCCTAACCCTAACCCTAACCCTAACCCTAACCCTAACCCTAACCCTAACCCTAACCCTAACCCTAACCCTAACCCTAACCCTAACCCTAACCCTAACCCTAACCCTAACCCTAACCCTAACCCTAACCCTAACCCTAACCCTAACCCTAACCCTAACCCTAACCCTAACCCTAACCCTAACCCTAACCCTAACCCTAACCCTAACCCTAACCCTAACCCTAACCCTAACCCTAACCCTAACCCTAACCCTAACCCTAACCCTAACCCTAACCCTAACCCTAACCCTAACCCTAACCCTAACCCTAACCCTAACCCTAACCCTAACCCTAACCCTAACCCTAACCCTAACCCTAACCCTAACCCTAACCCTAACCCTAACCCTAACCCTAACCCTAACCCTAACCCTAACCCTAACCCTAACCCTAACCCTAACCCTAACCCTAACCCTAACCCTAACCCTAACCCTAACCCTAACCCTAACCCTAACCCTAACCCTAACCCTAACCCTAACCCTAACCCTAACCCTAACCCTAACCCTAACCCTAACCCTAACCCTAACCCTAACCCTAACCCTAACCCTAACCCTAACCCTAACCCTAACCCTAACCCTAACCCTAACCCTAACCCTAACCCTAACCCTAACCCTAACCCTAACCCTAACCCTAACCCTAACCCTAACCCTAACCCTAACCCTAACCCTAACCCTAACCCTAACCCTAACCCTAACCCTAACCCTAACCCTAACCCTAACCCTAACCCTAACCCTAACCCTAACCCTAACCCTAACCCTAACCCTAACCCTAACCCTAACCCTAACCTCCTAACCCTAACCCTAACCCTAACCCTAACCCTAACCCTAACCCTAACCCTAACCCTAACCCTAACCCTAACCCTAACCCTAACCCTAACCCTAACCCTAACCCTAACCCTAACCCTAACCCTAACCCTAACCCTAACCCTAACCCTAACCCTAACCCTAACCCTAACCCTAACCCTAACCCTAACCCTAACCCTAACCCTAACCCTAACCCTAACCCTAACCCTAACCCTAACCCTAACCCTAACCCTAACCCTAACCCTAACCCTAACCCTAACCCTAACCCTAACCCTAACCCTAACCCTAACCCTAACCCTAACCCTAACCCTAACCCTAACCCTAACCCTAACCCTAACCCTAACCCTAACCCTAACCCTAACCCTAACCCTAACCCTAACCCTAACCCTAACCCTAACCCTAACCCTAACCCTAACCCTAACCCTAACCCTAACCCTAACCCTAACCCTAACCCTAACCCTAACCCTAACCCTAACCCTAACCCTAACCCTAACCCTAACCCTAACCCTAACCCTAACCCTAACCCTAACCCTAACCCTAACCCTAACCCTAACCCTAACCCTAACCCTAACCCTAACCCTAACCCTAACCCTAACCCTAACCCTAACCCTAACCCTAACCCTAACCCTAACCCTAACCCTAACCCTAACCCTAACCCTAACCCTAACCCTAACCCTAACCCTAACCCTAACCCTAACCCTAACCCTAACCCTAACCCTAACCCTAACCCTAACCCTAACCCTAACCCTAACCCTAACCCTAACCCTAACCCTAACCCTAACCCTAACCCTAACCCTAACCCTAACCCTAACCCTAACCCTAACCCTAACCCTAACCCTAACCCTAACCCTAACCCTAACCCTAACCCTAACCCTAACCCTAACCCTAACCCTAACCCTAACCCTAACCCTAACCCTAACCCTAACCCTAACCCTAACCCTAACCCTAACCCTAACCCTAACCCTAACCCTAACCCTAACCCTAACCCTAACCCTAACCCTAACCCTAACCCTAACCCTAACCCTAACCCTAACCCTAACCCTAACCCTAACCCTAACCCTAACCCTAACCCTAACCCTAACCCTAACCCTAACCCTAACCCTAACCCTAACCCTAACCCTAACCCTAACCCTAACCCTAACCCTAACCCTAACCCTAACCCTAACCCTAACCCTAACCCTAACCCTAACCCTAACCCTAACCCTAACCCTAACCCTAACCCTAACCCTAACCCTAACCCTAACCCTAACCCTAACCCTAACCCTAACCCTAACCCTAACCCTAACCCTAACCCTAACCCTAACCCTAACCCTAACCCTAACCCTAACCCTAACCCTAACCCTAACCCTAACCCTAACCCTAACCCTAACCCTAACCCTAACCCTAACCCTAACCCTAACCCTAACCCTAACCCTAACCCTAACCCTAACCCTAACCCTAACCCTAACCCTAACCACCCTAACCCTAACCCTAACCCTAACCCTAACCCTAACCCTAACCCTAACCCTAACCCTAACCCTAACCCTAACCCTAACCCTAACCCTAACCCTAACCCTAACCCTAACCCTAACCCTAACCCTAACCCTAACCCTAACCCTAACCCTAACCCTAACCCTAACCCTAACCCTAACCCTAACCCTAACCCTAACCCTAACCCTAACCCTAACCCTAACCCTAACCCTAACCCTAACCCTAACCCTAACCCTAACCCTAACCCTAACCCTAACCCTAACCCTAACCCTAACCCTAACCCTAACCCTAACCCTAACCCTAACCCTAACCCTAACCCTAACCCTAACCCTAACCCTAACCCTAACCCTAACCCTAACCCTAACCCTAACCCTAACCCTAACCCTAACCCTAACCCTAACCCTAACCCTAACCCTAACCCTAACCCTAACCCTAACCCTAACCCTAACCCTAACCCTAACCCTAACCCTAACCCTAACCCTAACCCTAACCCTAACCCTAACCCTAACCCTAACCCTAACCCTAACCCTAACCCTAACCCTAACCCTAACCCTAACCCTAACCCTAACCCTAACCCTAACCCTAACCCTAACCCTAACCCTAACCCTAACCCTAACCCTAACCCTAACCCTAACCCTAACCCTAACCCTAACCCTAACCCTAACCCTAACCCTAACCCTAACCCTAACCCTAACCCTAACCCTAACCCTAACCCTAACCCTAACCCTAACCCTAACCCTAACCCTAACCCTAACCCTAACCCTAACCCTAACCCTAACCCTAACCCTAACCCTAACCCTAACCCTAACCCTAACCCTAACCCTAACCCTAACCCTAACCCTAACCCTAACCCTAACCCTAACCCTAACCCTAACCCTAACCCTAACCCTAACCCTAACCCTAACCCTAACCCTAACCCTAACCCTAACCCTAACCCTAACCCTAACCCTAACCCTAACCCTAACCCTAACCCTAACCCTAACCCTAACCCTAACCCTAACCCTAACCCTAACCCTAACCCTAACCCTAACCCTAACCCTAACCCTAACCCTAACCCTAACCCTAACCCTAACCCTAACCCTAACCCTAACCCTAACCCTAACCCTAACCCTAACCCTAACCCTAACCCTAACCCTAACCCTAACCCTAACCCTAACCCTAACCCTAACCCTAACCCTAACCCTAACCCTAACCCTAACCCTAACCCTAACCCTAACCCTAACCCTAACCCTAACCCTAACCCTAACCCTAACCCTAACCCTAACCCTAACCCTAACCCTAACCCTAACCCTAACCCTAACCCTAACCCTAACCCTAACCCTAACCCTAACCCTAACCCTAACCCTAACCCTAACCCTAACCCTAACCCTAACCCTAACCCTAACCCTAACCCTAACCCTAACCCTAACCCTAACCCTAACCCTAACCCTAACCCTAACCCTAACCCTAACCCTAACCCTAACCCTAACCCTAACCCTAACCCTAACCCTAACCCTAACCCTAACCCTAACCCTAACCCTAACCCTAACCCTAACCCTAACCCTAACCCTAACCCTAACCCTAACCCTAACCCTAACCCTAACCCTAACCCTAACCCTAACCCTAACCCTAACCCTAACCCTAACCCTAACCCTAACCCTAACCCTAACCCTAACCCTAACCCTAACCCTAACCCTAACCCTAACCCTAACCCTAACCCTAACCCTAACCCTAACCCTAACCCTAACCCTAACCCTAACCCTAACCCTAACCCTAACCCTAACCCTAACCCTAACCCTAACCCTAACCCTAACCCTAACCCTAACCCTAACCCTAACCCTAACCCTAACCCTAACCCTAACCCTAACCCTAACCCTAACCCTAACCCTAACCCTAACCCTAACCCTAACCCTAACCCTAACCCTAACCCTAACCCTAACCCTAACCCTAACCCTAACCCTAACCCTAACCCTAACCCTAACCCTAACCCTAACCCTAACCCTAACCCTAACCCTAACCCTAACCCTAACCCTAACCCTAACCCTAACCCTAACCCTAACCCTAACCCTAACCCTAACCCTAACCCTAACCCTAACCCTAACCCTAACCCTAACCCTAACCCTAACCCTAACCCTAACCCTAACCCTAACCCTAACCCTAACCCTAACCCTAACCCTAACCCTAACCCTAACCCTAACCCTAACCCTAACCCTAACCCTAACCCTAACCCTAACCCTAACCCTAACCCTAACCCTAACCCTAACCCTAACCCTAACCCTAACCCTAACCCTAACCCTAACCCTAACCCTAACCCTAACCCTAACCCTAACCCTAACCCTAACCCTAACCCTAACCCTAACCCTAACCCTAACCCTAACCCTAACCCTAACCCTAACCCTAACCCTAACCCTAACCCTAACCCTAACCCTAACCCTAACCCTAACCCTAACCCTAACCCTAACCCTAACCCTAACCCTAACCCTAACCCTAACCCTAACCCTAACCCTAACCCTAACCCTAACCCTAACCCTAACCCTAACCCTAACCCTAACCCTAACCCTAACCCTAACCCTAACCCTAACCCTAACCCTAACCCTAACCCTAACCCTAACCCTAACCCTAACCCTAACCCTAACCCTAACCCTAACCCTAACCCTAACCCTAACCCTAACCCTAACCCTAACCCTATCCCTAACCCTAACCCTAACCCTAACCCTAACCCTAACCCTAACCCTAACCCTAACCCTAACCCTAACCCTAACCCTAACCCTAACCCTAACCCTAACCCTAACCCTAACCCTAACCCTAACCCTAACCCTAACCCTAACCCTAACCCTAACCCTAACCCTAACCCTAACCCTAACCCTAACCCTAACCCTAACCCTAACCCTAACCCTAACCCTAACCCTAACCCTAACCCTAACCCTAACCCTAACCCTAACCCTAACCCTAACCCTAACCCTAACCCTAACCCTAACCCTAACCCTAACCCTAACCCTAACCCTAACCCTAACCCTAACCCTAACCCTAACCCTAACCCTAACCCTAACCCTAACCCTAACCCTAACCCTAACCCTAACCCTAACCCTAACCCTAACCCTAACCCTAACCCTAACCCTAACCCTAACCCTAACCCTAACCCTAACCCTAACCCTAACCCTAACCCTAACCCTAACCCTAACCCTAACCCTAA
The DNA here is from genome assembly GCA_037305975.1 of Chrysolophus pictus. Lineage (NCBI taxonomy): Eukaryota > Metazoa > Chordata > Aves > Galliformes > Phasianidae > Chrysolophus > Chrysolophus pictus. Next base: position 353,222 of record JAYKPI010000090.1, on the reverse strand, counting down.
CCCTAACCCTAACCCTAACCCTAACCCTAACCCTAACCCTAACCCTAACCCTAACCCTAACCCTAACCCTAACCCTAACCCTAACCCTAACCCTAACCCTAACCCTAACCCTAACCCTAACCCTAACCCTAACCCTAACCCTAACCCTAACCCTAACCCTAACCCTAACCCTAACCCTAACCCTAACCCTAACCCTAACCCTAACCCTAACCCTAACCCTAACCCTAACCCTAACCCTAACCCTAACCCTAACCCTAACCCTAACCCTAACCCTAACCCTAACCCTAACCCTAACCCTAACCCTAACCCTAACCCTAACCCTAACCCTAACCCTAACCCTAACCCTAACCCTAACCCTAACCCTAACCCTAACCCTAACCCTAACCCTAACCCTAACCCTAACCCTAACCCTAACCCTAACCCTAACCCTAACCCTAACCCTAACCCTAACCCTAACCCTAACCCTAACCCTAACCCTAACCCTAACCCTAACCCTAACCCTAACCCTAACCCTAACCCTAACCCTAACCCTAACCCTAACCCTAACCCTAACCCTAACCCTAACCCTAACCCTAACCCTAACCCTAACCCTAACCCTAACCCTAACCCTAACCCTAACCCTAACCCTAACCCTAACCCTAACCCTAACCCTAACCCTAACCCTAACCCTAACCCTAACCCTAACCCTAACCCTAACCCTAACCCTAACCCTAACCCTAACC